>JAECUM010000692.1:0-142830 GCA_016617855.1 Megalonaias nervosa
CTTACCAGTATTCCTCGCTGTTGTTAGTTACCATCGTTTGAAGGTTCTTTTGGCGATATATACAGAATATTTCCGGATCAAATCCTTTGTTTGACAACTTGTAAATCCAAGTGGAATAGCACAACCCTCTGTCCTGTGGCCATTTTGAATTTCGCGCTAGTCTACACCAGTTACTGCACGATTAAAAATAAAAATTAAGTTCTGTGCAGTGTTGAAATGGTTGTTTGATGCATGAATCACCTGGATCAAAATCAGTTAGACATGGAGGTGTTACTTATGAAACTGTATTCACAATAACATTAAGGTAATTACATGCTGATATGTACTCATAATTACTTTTGTTTCATGTAAGTGGCTTTGAAAAATGGAAACATTACCAATATGCTGTTGAACGAAAGTCTGAAGTACCACTCTGCTGTTAGCTTTCTAAATCAACGTTTCCCCAATTTTCACACTTTGAAATTAAGTTAACAGTATACCCTATACAGGTCAGCTCTGGTTCAATTCAGATTTTGCAGAGGTAATTTCTTATATTAAATGTATACAACAAATGTTCATCCACTGAAATTTTAGAATAATGGGGATATCTCATTTAGTATTATTAATTAAAAATTAAAATGTGAAAACTTGCACTTAGAAGAACAATGAGGCACATTTAGTGATGTGTTCCTTTATCGACGTCAACTAAAATATTTTCCGAGTTTCATTTGACTTTTCCAACCCCATGTTAGAAATTTTGATATATGTTTCAGTGTGAGGTCAGAGCGTTTTCCTGTGGAAAACATCGAATTCTCCCAAAACCACGCGATAGCGTCGTTGGGATGTTGCTTTAAACAGGAGCGAGCAAAATACAGCTCCATTGTATGTAACCCAACCAGACTTAGTTGGATAAATCAGAACCCCTAAGCTGTGTTGATACTGCTGGACTATTTGTGGGTATGATATCAACTATTTATAAAGTTAAGAAAACGTTAGCAGACAAGTCTGTCCGCAATATATCGGTGTACATTTTGGACACTTACCGAAATTTCTCGCGTGTCTTGAGCTATCATCGGTTGAAAGGTTCGTTTTGAGATATGTACAGAATATTTCCGAATCAAATCCTATGTTTGATGACTTTTAAATCCACGTGGAATAACACAGGGGGCAGGGGCCAGTTGTACAAATTTAATGCCGCAATCAGCAACCTAGTATTAAAAAAAATCATAAAAAATCAAATACACAAGTGAAGTCAAAAAGGTCCATATTTTTGGATACCTATATTAAAACAAAGCATAAGAATTTTATCCACTTGACCAGATAAGTCAATGGCAGTTCATAGCAGAAGAAGTATATACACCCCAACCCCAAATTTATACCTGCAATTTTCATGTCCGAAGGTCATTTTTGACACCATGTGATGCTCACAGTGCAAACACAAGCCCCTTTCCACAACACAGATTTGGGGGTTGATTTATCGGACTATATCTGCTTTACATCGATACGAAGAATATTTGTCATCTCATTCATAGCAATTAAAATTTAATTCGTCCCTTATTAAATCGATACACGGTGCAAATTTACAATGTTTACAAACTGGACACAGTGCTTCACCATTTCTTACATTGCATGCTCACGTTATCCAGATATTGAGGCATACGTTTTATCTACGTTAGAGGTAAATGGATCAGGGAAAATCACGATTAAATACGGATGTCGCGAGATTTGGCGATTATGTGCTATAGTAATACTGAATGGAAGAGTAGATATTGGATAATCGGGTCGTTTGAAAGCTTATTAAAGTATATATACGTTATTTGTTACGTCTGGGAAGATAAATATTCTACTTATCGACTTGACCCAGGCAGGGCTCGGTAGACTGTATCTGAATTTTGTTAGCCCCTGTTTAAACAAGTACCCTATGCCGCTATCACGTGGTTTTGACGAATTCCATGTTTCCAGCTGTGAATACGCTCTTACCTCACCCCAAGATAAGTGTCCAAATATCTAAAATGGGTTGGGAAAGGTCATTGGGGCTCCTACTAAAAATGTCCTACTGGTTAGAAATACTTTAAATTCTGCATCCAGAAGAGCATTATAAGTATCTAAATCTGATATGTCAAAAAGTATGTGAAGACGACAATTGTTTCAAAACAATATGTGACGTAGACAGCTGCGAGTGTTGCAAATCAGGGGATGGTGTTTTGAAGGGGGAGGGGGAGGAAAGTGCATTCATTTACGACGTATTTATCTTGTTTAATAATTGACCATATTGTTAGGTATCTGTAAAGTTCGAATCTAATATGTTCTCAGCAATTGTAAAATAAAATAAAATGGCAAAATTGTGAGTTAGTCCATGTTCCAGTTAGAACGGTCATGGATAATCGACAACTCGTTCTTATTCCCACTCTCATTCGCAGAACTTTCATCTTCTTCGACTCTGTCGTTTATTGCTTGACCAGTATAAAGGCATTGACTCAAACATATTCGATTTACTTTTCCATAAGACGACACAGGAAGTATTTGGTCTTCCAAATCAGAAAATTCGCTTCTGTCACTTTGTGTATTCGTGAACTGACTAACAAAGGCTTGGGTACCTATGACATCGCACTTGGAACTTCTGGTCAATATCCAAGGACCGTAATTTATACCAACATTTTTGAAAATCAAATTTAAAATTTTTGAAAATCAGAACCTTTGTCAATTTGCATCTAATCAACGTATTTCAAACATTAGTCATTGACATTTTGTATGCTGTCAGAAAAAAATAAAGTATCCAATAACTTCCTTTAATTACTATTCAACGCCTACTTTTTATTACTATCCAACTCCCACCTTTTTTATTACTCTCCAACACCCACCTTTATTGTTACTATCTAACACCCACCTTTTTATTACCAGCAAACACCCACCTTTCATTACTATCCAATACCCACACATTTTTATTACTATCCAACATGTCACTTTTGATTAACATCCACACATAGTTTTATTACTATCCAACACATCACTTTTGATAATATCAGCACACACGTTTTTGTTACTATCCAACATATCACTGTTTGATTACTATCCAGAACGCTGTATGTAGTGACTATCCCCGCTTCCACTATCCAACGAAATAGGTAGGATGCAAAAGAAGGGAGATAAAATATACGCACACTATCACACACAATATAGGAGTGCTTATATACACAAATTACCCACAAACACGCAAGCAATCATGTTTGGCAGTGTTTATAGTCACACTATACCCACAAGCACAAGAGGGGTAAGGGTTTTTTAAGTTTTAGTTGGGTTGTGAAAAATGACTGAGACATACATACACAAAAATGCAAACACATAGATCGGTAATAATTACGAGTAGTATCATGGGTAATTATTGATATCCAGGACAAGTGCACCTCCATGGACGGGATCAGCAACAAAGATACATCTGGTCTAAGTATTCAGTCGTACGTCGAACAGAGAGACTGGGCCTAAAATCAGGTTCGTTGGCCTCTTTCTCCCCATTCTCTTCAAACATCCACTTTTTTCCCTTCTGCCGCCTTTACTCCTGGACCCTCATCCAGTTTGGATTAATGTGTAGGAATCACCTCCCCATGTCTCTATCTGTCTGTCTCTGTCTGTCTCTCTCCGCTACTTCGCCCTTTTCTCCTCTGCATTCGCCCTGTTTATCTTCTCCACTTTCTCATCTAACACTTCTCTGATGAGCTCCTTTCTTGAAGTTAAGGAGACCATCTTCCTCTTCCAGCGCATGAGGTTCGGGTAGGCTTGTAATTCTTCCACCCAGTCTTGGAGATGTTTCCAGGACGAATAGGCCTCACCAGATGCATGAATACGGCTCAGGAAACTTAAAATCATCTGTCTCTATCAGCCACTCCTCCATCTCTTTTCCCCGCTGCTGTTCTTTCTTCTTTTCCCATTTGTTTTATTATTTTTTCATTTCCTCTCGCAGGATTTATTACACATCTTGAGCCATTTTCCTCTCCATCAGACTGAGTCTTAACCTTTCATACGCACCAGGACTTCGGTCAGTTTTGAAATCTTATCCATATTGTCTGGTCGACGATGGGTATTAAGACTGTTGAATGCATTGCTTTATGATTTAGAAGCATGGTAATCGGACGTGAAAGAAAACATTCCAAATGTAAAGATTGATGAAAGAGCATGATCAAAAAAAAAAAAAGTTTACTATACAAAAACACATCATTTTTTTTTCTAAATTAATATTCTTTAATTAGCCCAGCTTACAGAAACATCAGTTATGAAGAGGGAGGGGATTAGGTAAAATCCCTTTCTCTTCATTTACAAATACCGTAGACATTAAACATGAACCTATTAATGAGATTGACTACGTTGTTGAGTTAGTCTAGACTTACATATTCTAATACACATTTATTTTCCTTTTTTGCGATTGATACACACTACATTTCTGAGCTAAAAAAAGATGTTAAGAAAAGCATATTTCTATTTTATCATCGTTTCTAGAGTAAGCATGATCCAAACAAGTTACTAAATGTTCTAAGGGAAATCCAAGACTGCGCTGATGAAGAAGAAAATAAACACAATATTGTCCACACATAATGGAATCTGATCCGTGTGATCTCACATTGAACTGAGTAAATACGGCATTTCGTAATATAAAGTGAATGGTATCGTCTTCAAAAAGAAGTAATCCATAAGAATCAAAATATTTCGCACTGTGGTTGTTGGGAAATCAGATGGCTACCAGTGGATCCTTCTCGTCTGTGTTGATGACATAGCCTCGAACGTCTTTTAGGTTTTCGATAATAAAGTTTATCTTTAGTACTCACTGGATATCACGAAGTTGTGTACGAACTTAAACCCAGACGGTAATGAAATACCCAGATATTCGTTCTTTTCTCACATGTAATTATAAGTCATCAGTTCACACTAGACCTTTTCCTTGAACATATCTGTAAAGTAAGTCCATGAACGGGAAGTCTCTGTATTCTGTTGCAAAAGAGCTGCAATGCGTTTCTTTACCAAAGAAGTTAATGAAGGTAATGAATTGTCAATCAAATCTTTATACAACTCTTTCAAACGTTTCTCTTACGAGATGAGAATCCGTGCATCTTCCAGATACTCTTCTGAACTCATCATCAAACTTTTCTTGTTTTGTTTCTAACTAAGATTATCGATTTAACGTCCACAACACTTCCATGGCTAATCCTGTGATCCTTTCAGCTAAGCCAGGGGCAAAACAGAAGACTAAGTATTCTTCTTGTTATTTACATTTTGACATCATGACTGCAATTTGTTTTACATCACTTCTTGTCTGTGACTTTTGTTATTGTTCTGAATAGAAAACATCCTATTCGCCTAACTCCATAGGTTCGTGATCCATCTTCTTTTAGTTTATAACCACTACTTCTTTCTAACTGCTGATTTCCAGAGTATTATCAAAATCATTCAAAGAAGATGATGTTCACAGCGTTTGCCTGACCTACAGCAAACTGAAGTTCCATACGAAATTGTCGAGATTTCATTGGATGGAATTGTCCTTCGTCGTTGCCTTGGTCTGGAGTGAAATTAAAACCCTACAAAGTATATCCTTCTGCATAATCGTCGTACGAAATGCTATAGAACCTACTGGCATGTGGCTTAACAGTTTGAAGTAAGATTTTAAAATTTCTCGTGAACGATATCTTCGTTAACTAGCGACTCCTTGGTACACAGGACAATATTTCTTACAATTCATTGGAGAATCATTTTCGAAAATGCAGTTTCACTGTCTTTTCCTTTGCAGAATAGAATATTTTATCCAAGATCTCCTTTTACACTAATATTGACATTCTTAAAATATGATTCACTGACAGGAAGATAATGAGGATATATAAATTCTTCGTGAAAGTGATATGTGTTTTTTCCTTCATTATAAGAAGATCTGGCAAAATCTACTTTGAAAGGAACGAATCTCAGAAACGGAGCGGCCATTTTACTAGACGACATTAGAATTCACAAACAGTAAATTCAGTCCTTCGTTCAATTTGATGGGGTAGTGAACTTCCTGATTAAATTGTATGGCTTGACGTAACTAGGCTGTATAACAACATAACTTGTGTTTGGGAAACACATCCATGGAACTGTCACCTGATAACGTTAAATAACTTGGTTCTTCATAGTTCGATGGTTCTGATCCCTGAAGACTCATTCTTTGTCAAAGGATGATTTTCCAAAGTTCCAGAAGATGACTGATGATGTGACTGAAAGAGTTGTTTGAATGGCGCTGGTGATACTTCCGTTATTGTTGTTACTGTACGTATATTTGAACAAGGGATTGTGAAGAAGATACCAATACAACTGCTAAGTAAAATAATCTACTATTGTTTATCTCCTTGCTGTAAAAGTTATATTCTCAATGGCTGCTCCAATCACACAATAGAGCAAAACGATTGTGTATGAAAACAAAATTTGATTTTTAGAGACACGTTCTCCACACCACACCCACAGAAGTTGTTTTCAGAGTTCTTGAAGAGATGTTGGTAACTTCCACTTTTTAAAACTCTACAGCTTGTGAAGCAGCATTCTTAGATAGAAACTAGGTGGATAAACTTTCCAACGAAAGTTTACTTCTTGACGTAAATGTTTACCCAAACTACGTGTTCTTCGATCAAGAATGCTTTCGATATCATACACGTTGTCTTCTTTCTTAGTCACTAGTTGTGACTCAGACAAGTAAAAAGTGGCATTGGATTTGGTCAGTACTGACAAAACATCCCACTATTTGGCTAAAAGAGGAGAAAGTGCCATTTTTGCCTTCATTGAATGAAAGTTTCTTTGGATGCTAACGATAATGATGCCAAGAAATTTTCTTTAGTCTCTGTGGAGTTGATCTGCCATTATCTCTCCAGGTGTGTCATCTCATTATTTTCTGTCTGTACAAAACTACTTCAACCTGTGGATTCGTAATATTTCTGGGTCTGCTCCACTTGTTTCTACGTCAAATTTCTTAAAAGGCCGTAACAAAAAATGGGCACCTTCCTTCACTAAAATAGGCACAAATTCTACTTTCACTTCTTGCTTTTTCCCCAACTGGCTTTAAGTCGAATTATTTTCTTAGATCGGTTGGACACAATGTTTTGACATGGTCAGCTACCTCTTGTGTCCAGTCATCAAAGCCACGACCTTTCCAGGCACGTACATCCTTCCAGTCGTAGATCAGCTGATGCAACAAACTGGCTACACACACTTCTTAGTAAGTATTAAGAGCTGATAAATTACGATGACTATTTTCTTCACACGGAGGTACACAACTCGTTTTCATCGTTATTTGCAACACTTTTAACACAATGAGTTTTTTCGTACACAAATAAAGTTTTGATGGTTATGTCTTTGTAGTCCGATAAATCAGCCCCCCCCCCCCCCAATCTGTGCTGATAATGATGGACGATATGTAAGTATGATGTCACCTGATTATTAAAATGTGCAATTTTGCTGCATGCGAATCTTTCCGGAACGCATCTGGGTAACGTTTAGATACTTACCGCTATTGGTAACAGCCATGTCTAGCGCGAAATTCAAAATGGACACAGGGCAGAGGGTTGTGTTATTTCACGTGGAATTACAAGTCGCCAAAAAAAGGATTTGATCCGAAAATAGTAAGTAAATAGCGCCAAAAGAATCCTTCAGTTGACGGTAGCTCAACAGCTGCGAGAATTTCCAGTAAGTGTATAAAATGTACACCTATGTGTTCAGACAAGTGTGACAGCAGATTTCTGCAGGTTTTAATGAATAGGTGATATCAACCCCTATACCGCCAGTCAATAGTATTACAGGTGAGGGGCTGATTTATGGGCCTAATGTCTTTGCTGGATGTACTGTTGATAAATTGTTCACAAAGAATCTGCTGGTAAATATAAAAGAAAAGAAAATGTCTTCCAAATGTTTTTGCTCAAGGAGCAGCAGAAGGAGGTCAACATACCAGGAGGCGGCCAGACATAGGTGAAAAAAATGACGCAAAAAATACATGGAACCGCAGGAATGACCAACGAACAGTAATATAAACTATATGTGACACGTCATGATGCTTTTTATGAGCCATAAAATGTGAATATTTTTATTTGATATGAACAAAGGGGGGGGGGGTAATCGACCTCAGGGGCGCCTGACGAGTCTTCACTAACTTGTTCAACAAATTTTCACTAATTTGATCAATTTTATTGTTTTTAATATAACGGTCAATGTAATCATGTTGATTTTTAATTTTCACATCATCTAAAGCATTTGTTATCTCGAAGTATCTTTTTAACGCACGATATTTTGTCCCACCACAAGCTACACACAAATGTGTTTTTCCTTTAATGCCAGCTCCACAAACCAGACAAGGTTTTGGGCAGGTACTTCCACGTCGAACACTCTGTAAATGAAGCGCACAATAATTACAGCAACATTTTTTTTCACAAGGTGTAGACGACCCCATCATCAGCCACTTGCAACTGTTAAATGTTCGGTTCATCATTATACAATTAGTAAAAGTCTAATTAGATGAAAGCCTAATTAGAGAAATGCTATTGTGTATATTAATGAAAAGTAATCATATAGCATGGGGCAATGGGATGAAGATAGATTACTGCAACAGAAGTATCGACATCTCACCGGGAACAAAATCATATTACCAAAATCAAAAACAGATTTAAATCCCATCAAAACTTACATCGAATCACTAGAAGCAACACAAGATGAGATTACAATGTTATCTGCGATTGAGCCAAAGCACATCACCAAATCAGATTTTGACAGATTACCAGGTGACAGAAAACAAATACCATCTGAGTTACAACTGGATGATTTTATCAAACAAGCAAAGAACAAATGTATCAAGGATGGTGCGTCCCATGTTTTATAAACATTTAAGATTGATGGCGATGGAAAATTTATTGATTCCACAATGGATGACAAACATTTGCTATCGTTAATAATCTAGTTGATGACAGCAAGTACATATTCAGAACAAAATTTATTGCTGAACATGTTAGTGAAGATAGTCCGACTTGGATTATTTGCGATAAACTCGACCCTGTTAATGAATCACAGCGACATAACAATGTCGTCATAGTAGATAAAAATTCTAAAGCAGGTAGTTTCACCGAAATTGACAAACCATACTACAATAACGCATATCCAGTTTCCGCAGTTGTTTACGCGCTTTATCGTTTGAATGAACCAAAACATAACTGCTCTTGCTCCGATGAAAACAGGCTCGCTAAATTGCTTGGCTCGACGTGTCAGAGAACATTTTGCAAACTCGAGACGAGGAAACGGACTTACAGAATCAAGAATAAAAAAAAATAAATAACTGGGACTCTCTTATTAATGGAGCTAAAATAAATGAGGAGTTTATTTTAGAAAAAATATTAATTATTCCAATAATTGTAAAAACAATAACCAATGAGATTTTGTACAATTCTGGTAAATACTGTAGTAAGGGTGCTCCAATAATTTTATATGATCATAATTCACATGCGTGGACCAACTCGGTGACAAAATTTCCAAGGGAGAGAATAATGCGATTATATGACGCCGATATCTACGAAGAAATCTACAACATAAGCAAGCATGACCCTATATCGGTCTGGCTATTTCACTGAGATGACTCTGAGTCGGATGAATCAACATTTGATCAGTTTCTTCTGCCGTCTGGGGTTCTTTATCGGAAGGAATCACTCCAACAAATATGAAACAAATTTTGGTAAAATATAACACAGACAACGACGATTTACTCGTTAACTGTTTTACAACGTCGTCTGTTGTGGCTCATATAGCTCAACCCTCCCAAAAATGGCGTCCAACTCCAAAAGAATTTCTCGATGATGTATCACAATCTTGTGTTGTGTTTGTCTTAGGCGGTGTTTTGGAACACAAAATGTAATTCCTCTGACATGATTTCTATTGACAATATCGCTGCTTATCCGGCGGCTTTTCTTGGACTTGGCGAGTGTCATCGTTACTTTGAACGATTCGGGCACCCAACACACGAAATGACACGAGTTGCAGTATACGGACCACTACCAAATATCGATCTTACTGGATTTGCGGAGATTGAATCATTCGAATTTTCAGCGAGTATTCATCCAGTGATACCAATTTAGTTTGGTAGACACTTTAATAAACCGGATATTAGCATCAATTTCAACGACTGTTATGCAAAAAATCAGCGTGGTTGGGCTCCAATAGTGCTATTACGATACATGCTCGATACTAAGATTCTCACCTCTGCGATAATTTCATACAAATCACAAAAATGTGTCTGGTTACCACAAGATATATGCAGAAAAATTATCGGCAAGTTTACTCAGGGTTCGTCATCTGATAATGCACATCGTTGCACAAGATTAATCATGGATCCAGACGAATTAGATATTGTTGTCAAGGACACAGCGGCGCGAGGTGTGTTTGTGTCACGGATAAATGCAATCATGCAAGATGGAAAAAACGTAGGTACAATGGTTATCTACTACGAGGGCAATTCTCTTCAGTTTACCCATTTGAGATCATCTATTTTGGCATACTTGTCAATAAACCTATTATCAATGATTAACAGATTTCCTAACGAAGTTGTTAGAGTCGCCACAGATTTTTTTATATTAATCGTTGTAAAATGGATCTTGTGAAACCATTTATTGATAATACTAGCGATGCCGGTAGGGGTTCGTGGCGAATAAAACGTGAACAAATACGCAATTATATCGAGTCAGCTGATGTTAAAGCACCTGATGTTTATTATTGTAATGTCAATTTATCACGGATTTCATATTCACCGTCAGTAAACGATCCAATCACGAGATATAGCACGGTCTATCTGAATGGTCCAGGTGGTTCTGGCAAAACAACACGCGCGAAAGAATTATTTTAAAATTCTGACATGATTGTGTTGACTCCAACTTATCGGCTTGCCAGAGAGATGAGACAACGTGGTGTCAGCGCATGCACGTATCAGAGTTTCTTTAGATGGCGAGGTGATTCATGGACGCCCGAACGGATGGATGGGAAATATATTCGTAGAATAATTATCTGAGATGAGATTTGTACAGCATCAAAAGAACATTACAGATATTTCTTGATCGGTTATTAACAAAATCTACTGCAATTATCAAGTGTGGCGATCATGGACAGCCTCCGCCGTTTACAGGTGAATCACCACACGAAAGGTTGATACTATGAAGAAGTTGCGTATGACCATCGATCGCAGGATGAACAACTACGACTGAAATCGTTAATCAGATTACAACCATACAAAGTTAAGTGTGAAATACTGCGTACCGTAATTTCAGATATTCCAATGTCAGATTTCTGGAACTTATGGCGTCCTAATGATCTAATAGTTGCATCCAGGAAAAACGCCCGTGATTCACTTCAGCGTAAATTATTTGAGCTTCCAAAGGAAAAATTTCCTGATCAACTAGTTCCATTATGTTATCGAACAACAGATACACGCAGACAAAATATACTCGTTGACATTCCTGGAACCGGCATGTGATAAAAACTCGTTCTTAATGATATCGTCGAGGTTCCAGTAGAGGCTGTAGATCAGACGTTGTCAGCGTCGGAGACAGTAGCCAAACCCATCGTGATGGACTCTGGGATATGCAAAAAGAATTCATTCGTCTCAGGGATTAACAATATCAGATACCAATATCTGGATTGTCGATGATCGCATCGAATGGTCAAATTTAGTTTATCTGGCTGTGTCCAGAGTAACAAAAATATCTCAGTTACAAAGGGTTGTCTACGTGTTTGAGCTGCCAACAGCGTCACAAACAACAACAACGTCACCATGAATTGTCAACGCAGTAAAGAAAAATTAGCTGGTTTTGGGCGAGATGACAAAAAAAAAATCATGCCAGTTTGATCTGGATGTGTAATTTGTCATGACGCTGAACAACGACAAAATAATCACTGCGCCTGCTGTAACACAATAATGTTGTGGCAATATTTTCCTAATGACGTAAGACAATTTACCGGGGATGGAATTGATAGTAGTCTTGGCCACACACGCGAAATGTCGCACTGACATAACTTGAATGTAACAGACGTAGAGGATCTTCGTTCCTCAGCGCGTGTGACTCTTGTTAGGGTTTTAGTTGGCGAGTGTGGAGAGTGCCCCGCTAGCATCTTCGACGCCGTATCCAATCTGGTGGTAACTGTGTATTTTCAGGAATTACCTGTAATTGTTCACTCACAAATCTACGTTGAGGAGCTGTTGAATCTAGTCTGTATATTGGTGGCTGCGTAGTAGATCTTGCCACGCTGAAAATTTTATGTGTTGTTACACTCCACACGGGATCAGTTGCTCTTGCTGCACCACCCTCAAGTTCACCAGGTTCATATAAATACTTCACTGTTACTTTACTGCCCAACACTGGTTGTTGTAGCTGATCTGGTGATTTTCGTCGTGGTATGTATTTTTTCGCGATTGCATCGACAGGTTTCATGTTAATTCCACTCGTGACCTCGTTGTTTAACGAGGTCATCACGTGAAGTAGTCTCGCAACCCATTCATGGAATCTGTCCTGAACGTGCAGTAATTCTTGGGCATATTGATGTCCAAAGAGTCGCTGTGCAAGTATTTGATTAAATCGTTCAATGAGTGTCTGATCGTGATGTATCGCGGTGTGTCCACGTCTGATCTTAACGTGCTGTTGTTGCATCAGCGTAGTTACTGCACCTGAAGCAATTGTGGCCGGCGCAATGGTCCACGTTGATAAAGTCGTTCAAACGCTGCTGCGACATCAGTTGCTGTTTTAGACAATAACAATTCAGCCACTTTGTATCTGCTTGCAACATCTACGACTGTCAACGTGTATTTGTATGTGCACCATTTATGTATGTTATGTGGTAAAAACAAGATATCTGCCTGACAAATTTCGTTGGGTGTGCTGACATCAAACCGTCCATGTTGAATCGTTTTGGACGTGGAAGATAAGCTTGCCATATGGCCTGTCGTGACAACTAATCTGCGGCTACAGATCGTGTGACACCTGCTGCATCGGCGAGTTTTTTAATTGCTGTTGTACCTCTCTAGTGTCCGATTGGACTATAATAAACCGACTCCATTATGTAATTGTTGGTGTTTAATTACCCGCTCCCAACACTATTTTACCTTTCGTCGCCGATCTTATCAACCAATTCGCGAGTGATTCTCGAATGTCTTTATTGAATTCAGCGTATAAATCAACTTGACATCCACGATATGTCGTTGTTGTAGATCTGGATCTTTATACGCGACATCATTAACATGGCACGCTTGATCAATCGCATTTACCGGAAATTCGCCAGGTTTTGGATGATTTTTTCGTCAAGTCTAATATCAAGGCGAGTTCCAGGACCACAATAATTATATCCTGAAAGATGTTTTTCCCCAGGATACTTAGTCCACGGCGTTCCAGGTGTTTTCCCGAGTGCCATAGCAATATCGCCACGATGGATCGCAGAGCGATCCAACGTCACAAACTTACATTTTTGTGTGCCACATTTTACGCATTTACCTGTAAGTACCTGCGTGTTATTTTTCAACGTTTGTACCAGTGACTGTTTTGCGTCGAACACAATATGAACTCATTCGAGCTATTATAATTGCTCCATCTGGGTCGGGAAAAACCCAGTTGTTGCTCAACCTCATAATGAGGTGGCTCAAATGGGACAAACTTTATTTAGTAGCACCATCCGTGGATGACCAACGATGCTATAATGTTCTTAAGGAATTTAATGAATCATCAGCGGTTGCAGACGATGTTATTGAATTTATCGCAGACATCGATGAAGCGCTGTCCGTCGAGGATCTTAACGGGGATATCAATAATCTAGTGGTTTACGATGATGTCATGCTTGACAAACAAGTAAATACCAGCCAGAATATTTTCACGGGGCAATTATAAAAACACAGATGTCACTTACGTCCCTCAGCGGTACACTCAGATTCCCAAGGTAATTAGAGATAACTGTAATTTTTGGGTTATTTTTAATGGGGTTCAGACACATACGCTTAGAAATATTCATCAGACGTGGTGTCCCGGCGACATGGACATAGGTAAGTTTAAAGATTTCTTCGCAGATGCTCAGAAAACTCAGCATGAATTCATCACGATAAGTTTACACGATCCAGCAACGCGTTATCGAATTGGTCTAGATAAAATCTTTTATTAAAAAAATACATTTGTTGTATAATGAACAAGAAAATCTTAACGAGATTATCTCTACGATCGAACAATTACAGCAAGATGGTCTCGCGATTCAACTCGATACTGAAAAAAATCCACGATGATTTTGAGATGATACAGCAGTGACGTGAAGAGGGCACATATACACTGGCGGAAGAGTACAGATTTATCAAATTACTCCAACGCGAAATGGAATTGTCATTGGCGGATTTACACGAACAACATGATATAGCTAAATTTGTTCCATTGGCAAGCACCATTGAGAAAATATGATCAGATTTGTCTCGACAATATGAAACTCGAGCGGCTGTAAGTGCACATGCGAGACAGCTAAAATAATTTGTATTGCAGTCTCTTAAGATTCCCACAGAATGAGAATAATAACCGAAACTACAAAAAATTTAACGACAAAAAATGGGGTTTTTGTTTTTGTCATTGGCTGTGAGAGGCCTCAGGGCCTGTCACACACATATAAATTAACAGTTAATTCTTCACCACGTGTGTCCAATAAATTGCTGTCTTGGTCGGTTAGACGAAAACATATTCTTGACAGCGATGGATTGTAACATCGTAAATAAACAGGATTAACGGGCACCGACAGAATCAAATGACCCGGTGGGACATCCAGAAAAAAGCTGTAAAGAACACTTCCCTGCCGGGCCTGCCCTAATGCTTGCCCAGACAAGGTATAACTACCGTCGTCTGCGTCACAGATTAGATTTACAAAAATAGGCGACGTGATATTGACAATACCCGGCGACACATGACGACCACCACCTTTGGGATCGTTATTATGTCGGAGAATATCTGGAGGGCCCCGTAACTTCTCCCATGCGACATAGATCTTTGGAAAATATTAGTCAATTATGCCATCGAAATCCTGCTTCATTTTATCGGTATCAAACTCGGGTAGTTTGAACGTAGATATTTGTTTCGCGGTAATCTTGTAATGATCAAGAAATAATTTATTATAATTGTAATCACTTCTGTTTTTCTCGATAGCATATCCTATTAATTGCGTAGCATCCCGTATCACCGCCAACAGATGTTTTATTGTACGAATAAGTTTTCCTTTGAGATCATCGTTTGGATATTCAGTCACATATGCTCAAATAGCGTTCGCAGGTTACGCTGCGTATTTTCATGTTCTTGCGCAAACATGAGGAGGATTTCTCCTGTTAGAGAAACCATAAATCTACTCTTTTTATGTATCTTTAACATCAATCACCGTTGTAGTTTATCAATGAAATCAAAGAAGAGTGTCTCGTGTTTTGGTCTTCCCACATAACCAAGAAGTTCCGGTAAATAATCAGATCGCGTTGTTTGTGGCGGTCCACTATAAATCGGTGTTGCCATAGGCCATCCCAGCACAGTTCTGATCGACGACTTGTATATGTCAACGGCGTAATTGGATGCCGCAGAATCCCCTGCTTATATTTCAATGACGGCTCTAGACGTTGGCTCATGTACTTTGAAGCGATCTTTGATTTATTTTCCTGTTATTGATTTAATTATATGCTGAAGTTCATCATTGATTTGTTCTATTTGATATGATCCTGTTGGTGCGCTGACAACTTCCCAGATTGGGACTGGCTTGCCAGTTCCTTCTGTGGTGTTCTTATGCAAAAATACCAGTGAGTTGTTAGCGTCTAATCCACCAAATTATGTTTCTCTGATATTTGGTCAACTATAATAAAGTCGTAATTGTGCCAGTGCGATTTCAAGAGACCGACCATCAAGAGCTTTATCGGACTTGGAAAACCAATATCGAATTCTGGCCGTGTTGATGTTGCTAATGTCATTGTAGTAGTCGGAGGTGTTGTTTTAGCGAAGATCTGTTCCAGTCGTGTGGTTATTTCTGTGGTCATTATTATCTATACGGCAGGTTCTAAATGTGGCGTTGGCATCGTTGGCAACGGTGCGTTGCGTTCTTGTGAAACCGATAATAAATATCCCTAATTGCAGCAAATTCATTGTCTGATATTGCACCGTCCTTTAACCCCGCTGAGAGTATCCACGATGTATTTATGCACGCATATGTCGCAGCGTAGGTTATTTCTGTGTACTCGTGCAATTTTTTACTGGTACATGTAGATATCTTTTTCGCGATAATACTGAGTATAACTGCAACACCGACAACAACAACGACGCCGATTCCAACCACAGGCGGTATTACGTGCGTCGCTGATAATGTGCCGATTAACTTCGTTGTTCCAGCGACCAGCGTGGAACCACGTATACAATATTGTCGATGACGATGATTCGTCTGCGATATTTTGTTTTTTGTTTTATCATGTGCTCGTCGATAATTTATTCCAGTGATGCCTTCTACGCACACGCTTGATTATACCGAAAGGATTTTGTGGGATTCATTATGGTATGTACTAAGTTACCAATTGAGGTGTTGTCGCGACGAATTCCAGACACCAATGTGTCGTTGCGGTTAGGGTTTTGTCTTCTGGATCCAGTATAAATATCTCCTCGGCATTTTGATTTAACACGACTGAGATGGTTATGGAACATCTATCTGTGGAATGACGTCATAGATACGTCGTAAATATCCTAAATTTATCGGCGCTAAACACGGAGAGCCTGTACACCCCGGTAACTTGAGAGGTATGTTTGATTGAGTTGTTTTCTTTTGACCACGTTGCCGATCCAGACGCTACTGTGTATACCGAGTTGATAAGCGGAGTTGTATGAAACAAAACGATCTTGAAACGCTTTGATTTTTTTCGGCGCTGTAAACGAGGAGTGTGCGAATTTCAGCGAGCTTAATATCGACGACCGTTGGATTTCCAAAGAAATTACCTAGGGTTCTATTTATGTTTTTACGAAAATTTGCAAACGTTGTTACATGATTAGTATATTCAGACCTGAACGTGGTCAATCCATTGATTGTCATTAACGAGTTCATCATCGGGACGTTGCTGTTGTCAACGTATTTCTTCGTTGCAGCATCATCGTTTGACGTCGATTCTCTCAAATTAGCAGTGCTATTTCCACTCATGTTGAGATCGCCAGTCATTGTATCACCGGCTTTAGCAACGCATTTACTGATCTCAGTTTTGATTGTGGAGTTGTTGTTGTCTACGTATTTTTTGTTGCCACTGCATCGTCTGATTTTGGTTCTCTGGCATTGATAATTATATTTCTGCTCATGTTGAGATCGTCATACATTATGACTCCAATTCTTCTAATACGTCCAGCAATCTCTCCCATGATTGTTAGAATTGAATCTCTTGATTCTTTAATCTTACCGGTTTCTTCGGTCGCACATGGAACTCGTACAATAATATCTGTCAAAGAGATATTGCTCGTCTTTAACCGTCCTTGCTGATCTCGAAAAACAACAACTTAATTTGGGTCAACATCGGCGAGACGCATTACATCGGCAAGTTCATCTCGTGTCGCATATTTTGATAAATCAATGTCACTGGGGCCTTTGCGAGTAGCAGATCTTCCGTAAATATCTACCATTATAAACCATTAACCGGTTTAAAATGACTGTTATGTGTGACCTAGTCTTGCCCGGTCAATAACAGTTTCTCAGCAAAAACAATAACTTTAATAGTCTCAGATCTCTTTGTAAATTCTGGTAATGTTCTGTACATTATGCTAATCTCACTCGGATTATTTACCTTGAAAATGATAGAGTCTTTGGGAGATGAAATGGTCACCTCATGATTACCCTCTATAAAATTAACTTAAATGATTTTATATCTGCTCTATTAACAGCATAACCATCTTCTTCTTTGCGAGAAATATGTGCGACAGATATTCTGAAATATTTTTTGATAAAAAAATGCCCACTATATGCGGTTCTCAACAAATTAACTTTGGCTATCCCTGGGAATTATAGTAAATGAATCGAGTATAAATGGTCTCTTCATAATGTCTTGTACATCATTCATTTTAGTGTTCAGATTTTTAATATCAGTATCTGTATTTGTAATATTATCATTTATCTTTGTGATCTCTTTTTGAAGTTCTCCAACTAATTTTAATATCTGAGAGCAACATGAAAATCGATTCGATTGAGATTTTAACTCTGACTATATCATTGAGCTGTGTGAGAATGTCAGCGAGCTTAGTGCTGACGACTATTGAGTTTCCAAAAAAATCACTATATACAACGATTGGTTACTGAAATAGAGCCTTTGCGTTATTTTTATTGTATGTTGTTGATATTCTGACTAAAGAAATAATCACATTTTATAGCACATAAAAAATACCATGATGTGTCAAATACAGTTTATGTTACTGTTGGTTGGTCATTCCAACGGTTCCATGTATTTTTGCGTCATTTTTTTTTTTTTTTTCACCTATGTATGGCCGCCCCCTGATCGGTTGATCCCCTCCTGCTGCTCAAGGTGCTTTGCGAATTTCCTTTAAAGTAAAATTAAAAATATTGCTGGGAGAAAATATCGGGCGTTAGATAGCCTGTTTACGAGTAACTGGATAGACCAAGCCCTCCCTTTATCTAACTAAGTAATCATTGTTCTGATTGGATTCTTGCAATAACACTTTCATTTGTGACGCCATAGCGTTTACCAATACATCATATTCAGAGCTTTAAATGGACTGAGAAAAGTCCAGCAACATGTAACAACGTAGCAACAGTGATCAACAATGAATTAATTTTAAAGGAAATAAATTTAATCGCCATATTCAAAACTAAATAAAATGAGTAAAATATCTTGTCACTGCATTAAAAATGAACTTTTGACAGCAAAATCTGTTTTTAATAAATAAGTGACAAAAGTGGATTAAATGTTAATGGAATAAATTCACCAGGAATTTCTTATTGCAGAAAAGAAGAAGAAATAATATGATGAATGGGAGGTAATCGTCTTGTTCCGTCTGCGAAAATGGTTTGAGAACGCGAATTTTTTTTATGGAAACGGGTTTTGAAATAGTGGATTGATACCTTAACAATTTAGTGTTGTACAGTAGTTCCTATGTCCATATTGTATTCAAGGAGGACATAATTAGTCTGTATATAGAAACATAACAAATGTAAAGCAACATAAGCGATTTGGGTCCTGCTTCCTCCGTACGTAAGTCACAATGTTTAAGTGTTCTAAGAAAGGTATCTGCAGTACGCTAGCACGGTGAGGTTTAATGATATTTCTGGCCATCACACAAAACTTAAGTATATCATATAGTTACATTCCTTGGCGGGTTTTGGGGGGATTGGGGTTGGTTATTATGGTAGTTCACGGCACAGCAACACTTAGAAGGCTGTCACACTCAGGCAAATAAAGTACCTTGCCCAAAGATGCACCACGGTAGCCGATCTGGGTTCATCCGATGGTAGGAATCGTAATATGACTATTAGCAACCCGGAATAAGTAGGGAAACTACGCAATGCACGCTTCTTAATTCTGATTCATAGGAGAAGAAATGCAGCATGAGAAATTCATTTTGCCTCTTTCATTTACCTTCATCCATTTTCATGTTTGTCTTCCAATATAACCAAATAAATACTTTTCTTTTCTTACTAATAGCTTTTGTTATCAGTTTTGAAATTATTAATGTTACCTTGCCCTGACCCCAGTCCCCACCCCACCACCCACTTGACTTTGGAGAAGAGCTTTCCTAGCTCGTAAGGCTCTGAAACTATTAATCCCTATTTCCGTGTCAAAACACATATCCACACGTATGCACACAAATATCATTGTTTTTTTTGGTCTTTGTGAGTGTGTCAGTCCCTCACTTTTTACTTCTTCTCTGAGTAACATTATTTAAATACAATTTAAAAGATATCTTCTTTCGCGTCTTTCTTTCCCTTAATGACATTATGATCGGAAGCATCCGTCCTTCTAAAAGTTAGTAACGGCATGCAATAGGGCAGTTTAAGATCAGGCGCTTACACACAAAAAATCCTACACACACACACACACACACACACACACACACACACACACACACACACACACATATGTCGCTTTAAATTTATTTTCATTTAGGATTTATTGAACAAGCAGGAGTGGAGATGCGATGGCTTAGTGGTTAGCGTGCTGGATGCGCTACCATCGGATCAGCATGTGTCGACTACTGTGGTGTATCCTTGGGCAAGGCACTTTACTCCAATCGACTCGACACTATATAACCTATTTGTGTTGCTGTGCCATAAACGCCAACTCAAATAAACAAACAGAAATAGTTGTTCATCGCCAACGTTTAGAAACAAAATCGCTCTAATAGATCGGATTACATTCTGTGATAGTTTAATGCGCATGGCAGTGCACCTACGGCTACATCGTTTAAAATATTCGCACTTTATTGTACATTCACATCTTAAATTGTTTACTCATAAAACTAAACGATAACTGTCTGATATATTTTGTGGGTCTCGAGAAAGAAAAATGGCCGGAATGGGGGGGGGGGAGGATTAATTATTATATTGTAGACTTTACTGCTACATTCACACAATTAAAAGCTCCCATCGAGGCGTCAAACAGTTTTCATAACTATTTACAATCTACTGTTTTCCAGTGGTTCTTAGGTTAAGTGGGTCCTTAGCGAGGACCTAATTAGTCTACGATTCGCTAGAGAACAAATAAGTGAGCAGGGTGATAACTTCTTTTCATATAAATCAAAATGTGTAGATATTCTAAACAAGCTATGTTCAAAACAGTGACATCACTATCCCAATGGTCTAAACAATATTTAATGACTGCACTATCCCAATGTTCTACAAACTATATTCAAAACGGTGACATCACTATCCCAATGTTCTAAACAAGCTATATTCAAAACAGTGACAGCACTATCACAATGTTCTACGCAATTTTATATTGAAAGCAGTGACAGCACTCTCCCAATGGTCTATGCATGTTATATTGAAAACAGTGACATAAATATCCCAATGGCCTAAACAAGCTATATTGAAAACAATGCACTATACCAATGGAGTTCAGCAACTTATGGATCACTCATGTGGTTATGTGTTTGTTTCGTTTGGGGGTTTTTTTTGGCCTTGTCTTTGTTTGTTTGTTGTTGTTCTTGTTGCTGTTGTTGTGTTGTTCCTCATGAACAAGGCGTATTTTCTTGTCCGCTAACTATACCAGTAGTTATATTTGGTATTTGGGCGGTAAAATGTGCAGCATGGCGGTCATGTTAAATATAATCGTAAAATAGGAATTACTGCTGTTGTGGGAATTTTATGTTAAAATGGCATTAGATGGCGCTATGGAGGTGATGGGAATTTAACCTTGTGATTTGTTCTGGGTACAAGCACTCACACCTGCAGATCAACACCTAACACCTACTGAGTGGTCTATAGCGCTCGCCTTTACCGATCACTGCCATCTTACCTCTATCGCGTCTCAGGCTCGGTTATTGTGAGTAGTTGTGAAAGCTTGCCAGTAGCTTTCAGTCGATCGGTGGTTTTTAGCGGGGTTTTCCCCGGTTCTTCCTCCACCAGTTACACTGGCCGCCATGCATAGCCTATTATGCACTAAGAAATGGCGTTAAACCCCAAAACAACAACAACAACCTACTGATCCTATACCTACTGACCAACATCCACACTTACATATAGAAGTATAAGGGTTGGATATAAAAAGGGATGGCACAAAAGCCTATGACCCTAAAATTACCCACAGGCCATGTCTGCAAAACTAACAGCAAACCCTACCACCTGTACAATCCACATAACCCTACAAATAGTGTAAGGAGAAAATCGGGTTGGAATGCTCAGACACAAAAATACAATCATACTGATATAATATCATACAAGATAGAAAGGTGAATAGGGGCTTCAGTTTTAGTGGCAATGGAATACATTAGGCAAAGACATACAAAAAAATACACAAACATGCACGCATCAAATACACAATTGTTACGTGACTAGGCTCGTACAAAGTAACAAAGAAAAGAGTGAAGCCAACAAGCTTTGTAAATTTAACCAAAATAATTTATTTCCCTAGAAAACAAGGTAAAAATATAAAAAAGGACTTACGGTTTGTGAATCTAATCTAAAAATTAATCCTAGAATTTAAAAATATAAGTCATATCACTAAAAAGTTCTAAATGAATCAAAGTTCGAATCTCGATGAAGTTCCAAGATGGAAGGCGATGACGTCCTCTGTATCCTGTTCAGCGTTGATGTGTCAACAGTTCCTTGTTGAATTTTATGAATCAAGAATAATATTCCGGCTTTAGAATTCCGAATAATTTCCACTAAATGTCTTTGTCCAAGAATTTGTATGAAAAGCACTTATATTTCCAGGAAATATAAATTATTTTAAATAACAATTTCAACTCAACTGGTCACAACACAAAATACCTTTGAGCTCCAAAAGGTATGAAATACGACTCACTGAAAACACTAAAAACATCTGTTTTAACCCTCAAATTTAGATCACATGGTGGAGTCACGTGGTCACTTAACTCAAACAACGCAGTAAAATAATATGTCAAAAAATTAGCACGTAGGCTAGTATAGCCTTAGCTAAGAATCAATGATTCCCACACTGGAAATGAATTTTAAAAAAGTTTGTTTACAACTGAGCTGACACAAGCCAAGAATGACCTTGATTACAACCAATGATTTTCACTCAGTGTTTACGAATTTCTGAACCAAGATCAGGAACTAGCTCAGCTAAAAATACAATGTAGCAATAGACTGCGTGTTTATCAGGTCAAAACAGAAAACTGAATTTTCCAAAAAAAAGTCAAATCCATTGAATAAAGTTATTGCAATAACATGTAATGAAAATAAAAATATAATAAAAGAGAAATTTAAAACTAACACACAAGTAATTAAATTACATATACGTAACACAATATATTGGCAATAGTCTGAGTAGTTTGACATCGAATGACTCATGTGACACAAAAACCATCGATCTAGAATAATCAGTTTTATTTGACATTACAAGGTGGCAACAATAAATGATGTTGCTTCACTGCCACATCACCTTAGCCCTTACATTTGGATCATGAAGCTAATCGGAAAGTGGCTCTGGTAGAAATTATGCATCACACTCAGGCCTGGAATATTGTCGAATACCAAACTGCTTTCTTGGCAGAAATATTCAATGAACAAGTGTAAAAACACTTGGACAGGCAGTAATGATACTGTCTTTTATGAAATAAAATTAATTATCAATTAGCTATCAATACCATGAGAATTCCTGCATGATATTATTAATGCTCGATATATCGTGATTTTAGCTCTTTCCAACGATTTGTTTGGCAAAGCACAGTACAAAACTCATCGAAGGGTGCTGATCAACTACCATCCACCATTTCAAAGTCTCAGATTGGATTTGTTCTACAACAAAACCTTCTCCATCACATGTTCTTCCAGTTTGTTTGCTATTCTGGCTGGAAACACAGCAACAACCGTCTGTGTACTCCGATGCCGTCGAGTACAACGTGATGGAAATACAGCCGCTTCATTGCTAAGAACTATTTCTTTCAAAGTGGATTCTGCAATAACGATGATAGAGGCAACATGTATTAATTTCACTGAGAATTTGTGCAGCCTCGTTACCTTCCAGTCAGCAAATCGTATTACTATAAATGGGATCTTGGACAAAACATTCTAATCTATAAAAGGAAAAGTCACTGTGGAACAACACCCCGTCAATAAATTCCACAACCACATCACCGCGGTCTGAATCCGCTACTTATATACAATGACCAAATCTAATCTTAAACACAAACACCAAAGACGGTTAAGTACCCATCAGGATAAACACCGAGTGCTTCAAACTGAATTTCATCTCCGGTGATTAATGATGTTGATAACGCGACTGTATGAAAATGTATAATTTCGCTGCTCGGTTTCTCAATACTTGATATTAATGGTACAAAATTAAGATCAAGAGATACCGCTTTCCATTTATCAACATTCCCAAACCACCACCCCACGTACCTTTACTTCCAGTTATGATAAATATGTATGTTCCGGACTCGAGCACCTTTAGAATGTGAGGTTTAGGTGTATCAAAACTATTTACACCAGAACGGAAAACAAGTATGCCATTTGTTAAGGTTACCGATTCAATTGGTTTATCACCTTCTTTGACTAATATTCCCATAATTTGTTGCAATGAAGTTACTATCCGTGGTGGTGCGAGCTTCTGCGATCTGTTGATCGACATGTTGCTTTGTTTTATCAATTTGTTCATTCACGTATTGTTTTGTTGCAGCTTTAGTATCAACATAGTCTTTGATATGAGTAACCGACACGCCACTGTCTCTGATTCAACCAGATTCTTTACCACAAAGTTTAAACTTTACAATGATATGATATCTTAAATGTCCATGTTGGACGTTTTCAGTTTGCTAGATTGATCTTCAAAAACCACAAGCTCACTGGGATCAACGCCAACAACAACCTTGCTGGTAAAAGCAGACAAATCCGCTTTGGTGGCAAATCGACTCAGATCCACATCGGCACCGTGTCTTCGAGCAGAGTAACGACCGTAAATGTTGATAGACATGGGTGTATAATATCACACATACTTTAATGTGAAATCAATAAGTGTTTGTGGGGTTGGTGAGCGCTCCAGTGCTCGCAACGCTTCAACGACAAGATGACTGTATATGGGGTCATCCAACCGTGTTTGTACCGGCATAGTCGAATGAAACAATGGCAGACGACTCTCTCGTCCACGTCCACCACTACCCAGGATAAATAATTAACCACTTCGACTAGCGGTGAAATTCCATACCAGTGAACATACAAACTATGTTGGGGTATCACCACGTATGCAACCCAATGAGTACCAGTGCCTGTGGATGAATCCAGATTGACGATGCCCTTTTCGCGTGTGCTTGACACCACCGCCGCAAACTCATCTCGCATAAAAACACCAAGAAAATGTTTGATCGATTTTGCCATCGCGAGTAAATCAAGATTGGTCAATGGGTGCGTGATCTTTTGTGACCAGACAATCGAAGACCTCTGCCTGAGGGTATTTGACGACTTGTGCCTAGCAATCGAAAGTTTCTTTCTTTTTTATGCGACCGCCAGCTGCCTTTTCAAACCCATTCCTGACGCAGTTGCGACAACCCCTAACGCTGCAGCTTTTTCAACAGCTAGAGCCACTGCTGGCAACAATGCTGAAATTGCTGCAATGAACGGAAATATTCCACTGGTCGCTTGCATTTGTGCCACCTCTGACTTTAAGAAATTTTAATGTTACTGAAGTATTTTTGTGTTTGGCCGCATTACGCTGAGAGAGTTGTTTTTGAGTCAGCCACACGAGGACATTTCCAGTTAATTTTACTGCAGACAGTTTTATTGTGAACCCACAATTTTTTGGGATTGCGTGTTTGATTTTTCCTATCTGACTTTAAGTAAGGCCGACCTTCACGTCGTGGTAGGACATTATTATTCAAATAGGAAAAATCGTTTACTTACGAATTTTCCACAGTTTCATCGATCACTCTCATTCGGCCACCTACACCCTCCAGCAACAGTGTCTTGTCGGAAAGTATCACAACACAGCATTTGTAATTAGCACAACCAGCATTACCGACACGTGCAAAAAAATACATGCCGACAACGGACTGCCTGAACAACTCTAGATGCTCCAGTGAAAAGTAATAAATCGGGTACAACGTGTGAAACTCTTGTTGGGAATTTTGCAGGCCCGTGTCGACGCTTTCGTGCCTGTCCATGTGCCCCCACAGATTGTGATATGCACGGGCAGTATGACTGGCATCCGCATAGTCAAGCTAATTTCTTCCGAAAGTTCCTGATGACCGTTTAACCGCAAAGAGACCTCAGTCACTTCTAAGGTGTCCACTATCATCTTACCTATGCTCGTGACTATTATCTCGATTTACATTTTGAAAATGCCACAAACACATGTTTGGTGAGTAAAACCGTGCTAGGTAATTATTTGCCACGTAAACTGCCCCACAATATTAATGGGTGGGTGTGCGTCTATGGTATATGCGAAAAATGACAACATTGACGAGGTTCCCGACAGCGTGAACGACAACAAGCATGACTCTGTGCTCAGTGAAGGGGATAACACGTGCATCCACAAAGTAATCCAAGACTGAAGTCAGAATTAGGAAACTCTAAAATTTGCTTAGTTGCATCAGCATAGCCAGCAGCATTTCGAGGCCGTCTGATAACATTTGCTCTCTGATCTACGTGATCAGCTGCATCCTTGACAAACATCATGGTTGGCTAAGCGGTTTTCGTGTAATCATCGCAGTATCGGGCGAGTCCGAGAATCGTCGTGGCCACGTCCACATTGTCCAGAATAGATTCGATTTTCTTTCCTTCGATGGAGTAACGTGCACTGTTGAACAACGCCATTATGCTATTGTTAACAAATCCTACTTTGGCATTGGCATCGGAATTGGCATTGTTTGCGCGCACCAGTCTTCCCTCCACTTCCTAAAATGCCTCATATGGAAGGAAAAACCTAGAGGTGTCTTGCACTTGCAATTCTATTTTTAACTGATTGGGGTCTCTGGCTGGATAGGAGTAACACTGAAAATCTCGTTTGCTTCGATCCACCAGCACAGGCGCTCTCATGTCAAATGCTAGATCAAATACCTCTTTGAATTGGGCTATGGTTTGTAGAGTATTGATTTTCTTTAGTACCGTGCAAATCCACTCCCCATAGTCAGATTTGCAATCTCGGAATCTGACAAACGCCGTTGAGTGGCTACGTTAATGATTTTATTCACTGCAGGGGGCATTGATTCAGTCGATGGCAATGTAACTGGAGCCATTTTTGATGGTGCTCGTATGACTTATCGCCGTATTCGATCTCGAAGCGTCTCAGCCTCCTGCGAGCCCAGTTGTTTTAATCGATCCATCGGCATTTTAAACACTATCCACGACCTGCATGGCCACATGCTTTGCGATGGGTGGAGAGTGCGAGGTCGGAGCTGTGAGAGCTTTTGGTGCGCTCGCATATAATCGACTAACAACGTCACTAAGCTAGTTCCGTAATAGGTCATGTTACACAGGTTTTCGTGTGTTAACTATGCAAATGGACTTAACACGTCCACGCACAACTGTCATTGTTGTTATTATATTCAGGCCGATCTCTAATCTACAGTTGTATCATCATGTTTCACTCCGCAGACCCACCACGTGCCCGTCTTGATCCAAAAGAAAACAACGGAGATGGGTCAGTCGCTTATCATGGCATGGAAGATACACTGGTGCCTCGGGCGTAATCGAGATCAAGTCACCTGGTTCCACGGTGGGTGAAAACCCAAACAAATGTACTCCTGTACAACTAAGCCTGTCGTGTTGACCAGCTTTGGTAACCGCCACTGACGGTGTCGCGGGTTGAATGAACTTGTGTTGTTGAGGTAATTTTCATAATGTCAGGCGCGACGTGATATCACTCACACAAGAATCGTTCATCTTCTGAAATGTGACCAGACGAACCTAACTCTGACATTATGGAGGGCCGTGCAATATTCACCGCATACGTTTGAGATTAGATGGCAATGACAGAAATGAGTATGGGCTCACGGGCACGTATAAAAATTTTAGTCTCTGCCAGTGACCACCGAAATTCTTCATCGAATTTCTTTATTGATCAATTATATGTCGTACGCGCCCGATGAAAGTTCAATCGAATGCCAGTTCGCGCCACTGTCTGCTGAAAACAAAAATGTGTTAATCGCGGGCAGAATACCAAACGGTTGAGATCGGATATTGGGCCAACTGTAATACACTCGCAGCGAGGCTAGTGCGATCTCAAGTGTGCACAAACCCCCAGCAGTCAAAGGTGCAGAAAAAGTCACACTGAATTCTGGTTTCGTGGATAAGATGGTAATTATCGGGGGCACGCTCTGGGTTGTATTTACAACCACCTGTTGCATTGATAAAAACATTTCACGTAGCACACGCACCGTCTCATTCGTTTTTTTAACTCATCATCGGTGTTGTAAATTTCGTGAATATCTTCAACAAGTTCGTGCATCAGCTCGCGATTTGTGTCTCTGTCCATAAGATAGTTGGTGAGCAATCGCATGCAAATTGACGTCGCTTCACTAATTACTTCGGGGAGTTTGTTGCTCGCCGCACGAACTGATCCCACAAGTATTTCCAATCGATCCGCAAGGTCGTGAGGGTCACACAGTCTGGGTCCGAGAGAATCCGTGCAAACATGTCACGAAATTCATTCCACGTGTGGTCGGCAAAGCACGAAGTCCAAGACCATGTGCGTCAACGCCATAATATATCATCAATATGTTACAGTTGTCACGGATTACTTCAGGCACATGGGCGTAACGTTGAGTCAAATATATCACGTCCCTGTTTTGTGTCGGCCTCGCGAAAATATCTGTGCAGGATTGACTTGATTCTTGAGCATCACATCATCGTACACCACCAGATTCTTTTGCTGACATCCAAATCGTCAACGGCAGGTGTATCGTCAATGGTGGAAAAGAAATCGATGGTGGACGACAAAGTCGTCTTAGCATTGTTGCTGCTTCTTCAAGCTTTTTGAACATCTTTGAGCACATTATAACTCAGTTGATCATCCGCTGACGGTGTAATCAAGTACAACCGATATCAGGTCAACCATCGTGAAACCATATTCAGCAACAGTTGAGTTTTACCGGACCCAGCAGGGCCAATGATGAGTGCCCGAACCGACTTTGGAAACAGTTCCATCGCCATGCGGTTAGGTGCTGCTTGTGTAGAGAAATCGATGACAGAAAAAAATCATCTGCGAATGGTCTTTTTTCGTGATGCCATTCAATGCTTTAGTTTTAATACAATCATGTCTTCATTTTGCATGCGATGTCGCGCGAAAGAAACATACCAGAAATCCAATTCGAGTTCAAACAACTTATGAACGAGCAGAAGTTACGGGGTCTTGTACTCGATGTGGAGCAAAGAAGTTCACGCTTGTTGGTGGACGGCAAAACCATGGACTCGTAGGACTTAGTTTAAAAAGTTACCGTTGGCGTTGATATCGCGGATGCATTAACAAAGTTACCAGTGACACCGTGGAGTAATATCAACCTTCATGGCTATAAATACTGCGCGCCTGGTACGTGCCTGG
The DNA here is from genome assembly GCA_016617855.1 of Megalonaias nervosa. NCBI lineage: Eukaryota > Metazoa > Mollusca > Bivalvia > Unionida > Unionidae > Megalonaias > Megalonaias nervosa. Next base: position 29,186 of record JAECUM010000692.1, read on the forward strand.
ATCTGCTACTCGATTCTCACAACCAAACCAAGCCCGGTGAAGCACGTATCAATAGCGTGGATGCTACTTGTTACCGACATGATCTTGCATACCAAGCATCCAATAATATCAGTGGACGTCAAGGTGCCGACCTGGATCTCACCCATGACTTGAATGTGATTAATCCAACACTAGAAGAACTAATAAACAATGGACATAAAAAGCCGCACATTATCCAAAATATACTAAACTCCGCGGAGGTACTGGAGAGGTGAAGCCGCAGTGTGACAGTTAAAACCAACCAATGCGATTCGATAAAAGACTGTGACCATTACACAGAAAATGATTTCACAGCCACAACCGTTAGAACTGCATGGAGACAAGCTGGTTCGGTATTTTTACGCCCCTGGAGAACTGGTGAAGGCGGACAACAACGTCGTGCCACTGACCCGGCATGGTCTGTGGTTGTGTTTGCCATTTCGGAACGGATTGATATTCCAAGACAATCAACCCGTTACTGATTGGGACCATCATCGCCTGGTAGGCCTCGTCCGTGCATTTACGCGAAAGGAACTGGAATTTGCTGCAGCAGACACGGAAGTGCTAACAGGATTTGTGTTGACATGATAACCTCTGACATTTTCAACAGCTATGTCAAAGCGGTTCAGTGGTGATGCCATCGGGGAGCATCCATCGCTTGATATCTAGCGTGGACAAACACATCTTGGTGCTTCAGGTATACGCCCATACGATGGTTCTTGGATTGGATCATGTTAACCGTGTGTGCGAACTCGACGGTCTCGAAGACAACGCGTACTTGAGGACCTTCTGAACAGTCACCCATGAAACACCTTTAGCCTTTTTAATGTTCTTGGAACCGATCACAACTGAGTGGATTTTGAGCCGCAGTTCCACATATTCTTCAATCAGATTCGTCTTTGAAGTTCCCCACCACCTTTTTATTCTTTTTGGAGTACAGCGGATGTTCTTTCGGATACTCGCTGATATCAGACTCGTTGACCAAACCCGGCTGGGTCATGTCCGCATACACATCATCGGTGGTGATCCATCTACGATTGAGCACTGGTGCGGGGACAACCACGACCCGAGCGGCCAGCTGATTATCGTCTTTGGCCCCGTGTAAGTGCTAAGAATATTCCAGGTCGACTTCAAAGAAGTATCCGTGGTCACCGTGTGTGCGGAGATCAATGTGCGCAGGATCGATGCACTGAAATCTACCCACTGGTAATGGTTGCATCATGGCCGACCATACAAAAATTATTGGCATATAGATACATGATGTAACTGTTGGGGTTAGTGGGGTTATACCCAAACACGTTGGGGTGGTTGGCACGAGCGTGTCTGTGACTGGACATGATATTCTGCCACGAAGCGATCGCTTGTAAACAGATGCTGGTCAATCTCCGCAATTCCAGGTCGATTTTGGTCTTGGACAGCAGTGCATCCCAGCCCATACCTGGTAGCGAAAAGTAATGGGCGGGATCAAGCGTTGTCACAAATGCCTCAAACACGTCGCCGAGCATCAACACGTCCGTGCGCAGGTACAGATCGTGATAGTCGCCAAGGTTTTTGCATTCGAACGCAGACCAAACTTTCTTCTCATGTTCGTAGTCGGTGGTGGAAATACCTTTGCGTGACAGCAAGGAATAAAACGCTTCGATGAGATGGCAACTGAGTTTCGGAAAATTTTGCTCCAGTTATTCATGTACTCTTACGGATACACGCCTTTCCTCATGATCAGGTCCGTATTGGTGGGCCAGTATCGACGAGTGATTTTGAAGTTCTCTGCCGTCAGATTGCTCACTAACTTCTCCAGAGACGAGTGCATAAACTGCGATCAAATAAATGAACTGCAATTGTCCCAGTCGAAACGTCATGTATTTTTCCATGTTGTTGGGGAAAAACGCTTATCAGTGAGTCGAATTCGAATGCCGCGGCTACTGCTTGCATGATCAAGTGGCCATTGCACCCACGCAAGTTATGAAGCACCACAAGGATTTTGGTTATTTTCGAATAAATTCTCAGTTACAGATTACACGCGTTGTGTGCGGCACCTCTGTACACGCCAGTGATGTGGCCGTGATCAAGAACTTTGGAACCAGGACTTTACTTTCATTGCCCGACTAGCTTTGCTCTTTGTCAGTGAAAGCTTCTTCACAACTCCAGCAGTATGTGGCTGTGGAGAACATACGAATGTTATCGCCCGTCATAGGCCTAATCATGCGTACTGTTGAATTGAGCTGCTGTCGAATCCATTTCGCTGTGATTTCAATCGACTGGAGGAATACCTCCACTGTGTCTGGAGTCATCATTGAGTACAATAGCAACATAAATTTTGTCAAGCAACTGCCTCATGTACTCAATAGTGTTAAATCTCCATTCAGGAATTTCATCCACTTTTCCCTAAAGAGAGCATCTAAAATTTTCATTATATACTTTCATTGCCTCTTTTTTGCAGCATTGTAATGTGCTTTGTAAAATAAATTGAGTTGGGATGCCATTCTTATACTTATGACCCCAATACATCTAATTAGCCTGCTCTGAACCATCTTTGTCACTGACCTCATCAAAAACATCACTCGCTTCAGACACAGTGGGCGAGTTATCCTTTCTTTTGAGAGTATACTCTTTCATGCATGATATTCTGCAGTTTCCTTTTATTTTTGTTAGCGTGCAAAATATGCACAAGTTTGTTACATTCTATTTCTAAGGTCACTGCCAAATTTACCAGCTTATCAGTGTACTCTGGGTTTGTTTCAGATAATTTATATGATGCATTCAAATGATATAGAGATTTAAGTTTTTCTGCTATATCTCTGATCTTCAATCTTTTGGCAGGATTACACCACTGCTAGCAATAAACTCATTCATAATATTTTGGCAATCAATTCCCTGTCTGTTTCTCAACATTTACTATATTAATAAGTCAGCTATATTTTTCCTTTTACACAAAAATCAAATGAACAATATACATATAAAGCACTGTGGAAAAAAATCAATACACAGCAGATCTGCTATATTTATTCATTGTAGTAGGCTTAGCAATGTGTATATATTGATCGTTACTATAGATCTTTTGCCTCTCTCTCTGCAGAGATTTTCCTTTCCACAATCACTGCAGACTAGCACAGAGTAGTACAGAAGTGGCTGTTTGACCTTATTCAATACCCTATGGGGACACAGTCTTTTGTACAAGACTCTAACCCCCATGACTGGCACACTCACATTATGTGGGTATTTACACCTTACCAACCCATCAACAAAAAAGTAACCAAACCTCATAGGTTGCATGGGGGATAACTTGTCATGTGGGTTAGAGGTGAGAATGGGTGGCTGGGTACCAATAGGGTATCAAAAGAGGCAAAAGCCCTATTTTTGTACTACTTCAACTTTCAGTGTTTATTATTACTAATCTTCCATGGCTGCTGCAGAAATATGATATGGGTAATAAGTGAATGTCAAGACAGTGGCTGTGTTCTGCATTTTGTGTTCCAAAATTTTTCCCCTTTATATGCTATTCATTTATTTAAATTTTGTTGGGCATTCTTACTGAGTAAATAAACTGAAGTGATGATTTTCTATGTACCAGAACTTTGTCTTTAGAATCACCAACAAATCAACCAATGCCTTGCAGTTTTATTTTGTGCTCCTTTTCATATTCGTGGCCTCAGACCAGACATTTTTTCCTTATTTGCTATGCTCATCCATTCATTATTGTACACTTGTTACTATAACTGTGTTATGTATATCCATTCATTATTGTACGCTTGTTACTATAACTGTCATGCATATCCATTCATTATTGTACACCTGTTACTATAACTGTTATGTATATCCATTCATTATTGTACACATTACTATAACTGTGTTATATATCCATTCATTATTGTACACTTTCCTATTTCTGTGTTAAGTATATCCATCATTTGTTACTATAACTGTGTTATGTATATCCATTCATTACTGTACATTTGTTACTGTAACTGTGTTATGTATAACCATTGTTATTATAACTGTGCTATGTATATCCATTCATTATTGTACATTTGTTACTGTAACTTTGGTAAATATATCCATTCATTAGTGCACAATTGTTAATATAATTGTGTTATGTATATCCATTCATTATTGTACACTTGTTACTGTAACTGACAAACCTTTGTAACTTTCTGCACATACTAAGTGGCCTTAGTACATGAAAATCTTGAATGTTTCATCATAGGATGACCAGCTCTTTTTTGTCTGTTGAGGCAGTAAACAGTTTGACTTCGGAGAAGTAACAAAAAGTGGTTGACTGACATGTAGTTAGGTGACATTTTACATATCAGCCTTCATTTGCTGAGCTGGCCATTTTAAAAATCTATACAGGTTTGTAAACTTTGAAGTCTAATCCTTTAATATCAACATATCTTGTAAAATTTCAAATCAAGTCAACAGTGAAACACACCATTGAACTTGGGACAATTTTTCGGGATATCTTCTTGTTTTTGGGCAACTTTGAGGAGTATTAATTGTGGTGTGGGTTCTCAGACTCGTTTATTGTTAGGTTTTAGTTCAATGTCTATATGAAATCCAAAGTTGGACCAATGATTCACTGGCAGAATGCTACACTGGTATTTGATTAGGTGTTAGCATTTAATTTCTCGTGCTTTGTGACGTCCTTTGAAATAGTTTTGCAAGGTAATGAACATGTATGCATTAGTATTATAATCATTGATAGTCTTTTGCTTTTGTATGTCCTTTAAGGTTACTAACATTAAATATGCATAATTATCTTATGACTATGTACATCAAGTCCTTATATATTAAGTTTGCTTGGAACGATGAAATTTGTATACAGATAATCCAATGATTTGCTCACCAGCCCCCTTGTCCAGTATCAAATCATATCTTGTTTACAATAAGGTCTCATTTCAAGTTATCTTCCTTGGACCAGTAAGCTTGATTTCTGGCATGTACAAGTACATATTGCTTTCTTAGTTTGGTTGATATTTCCAGCTATATACCTTGCTATTGATAAACTGTTATTTTCAGGCTCTCCATTACTATTTACTGTTACTAAAGAAACTCCTGCTAGATTTAATATGCCAACAACTTGACAGTGTTTTGGACACTGGTGACAATCAGGTTAGAAATTTTAAATTGATGAATGAAATGACCAAGTTTGATGCATTTTTTATATCCTAGATGTTTTTTGTTTTTAATCATACTTGAGTAAGTTTCCAGTTATATGGCATTAATGCTGATGTTATTTATTGAACACAATATACATTACATACCGAGTCAGAACGAATATTTTGTTAATTAGTTAAGCAATCCTAAACATAATGTGACTAGTTCTTACAATTTTGAGTTCATTTTTAAATTAATTTCCCAAAAAGGGGGAAATAAACAGAAAATAGGTTTTTCTGCCTTCTTATTAAATATATGTCAATTCTGACATGGTAATTTCTTAAAGCATTCATAACCTGGTCATTTCATGGACCTAAAAACCATTGTCTTTAATTAAAAGATTTCCTTTATTTGCAGGGACAGAGATCACAGCAAACAATTTACTTTTTTTTTTTTATTCACTGGTATTGAAATCCAAGAAAAGTAATCATGCAGCATAAATTGTAAGGGCTGTGTTTTGAGAAATCTGTCTGTCATTCACATTGCTGAAAGTAATATTTTCATTCATGAAAATTAACAATTATTAACAGGAATTTCCATTGTATTTTACTTAATAAGTGCTTTGATGACTACTTCTTGCCACTTTGTTGCACTTAGTGCCTCTAAGTAGTTCTTAGCAGCATTTACCAGGACTCTAGACAAACAAGTAGTTCTCCACCTTTTATTCTGACATTATCAGTGCTCAGTAATATCAGAAAAAAAGGCAGAGAACTACTTGTTGTTTAACCAAGACTCATGCTGCTGCAAAAAATTGAATAGCGACTTTAACCGTCAAAGAAAGGAAGTACTCCTATGAACAAAGCAAAAGACAAGAACAGAATAAGCTTGCACAAAGAAATCAGAAGCGGAGAACATGTTTTCTATACAACTCCCTCAATGCAAAGTCTGTGGCATTATTTTCCGTGTGTGTGTGTGTGTACAGTGGATTGTATCATGGCTTACAATTTACCTAACAGTCATATATGTACTACAAATACACTACGTAGTCTTTTTACAGTACTGATAGGTAAACTGAAGCAAACAAAGCCGACTCTTTATTGTGTGTACTGACTGATAATGCAAGGAATAGTTATTGATATTGCCACTGAAATTTGTTTAGTACAAATCTTTTTAACAATCAATTAGGGACTAATTTGGACATTACTTAATAAATAATCTATGATGAACTGTAATGATGCAAACTTTTTAAGTGATAATTTCACAGTACATTCTCTTGTGGTCAGTGTGAATGTAACCACTAAGACTGACATATGGGTCAGGCTTGCAATAAATTTCTGCTTCTGATGGATGGGATATGCTGTGTTTGGAGGCACGAGTGAATTTTAATTAGAGTCTGTTTGATAATGGTCAGACAAATGGAAGAGACCAATGTTAACATAAGGTCAAATAGTGGAAAATGACATAGTTGAGACAAGCCAGAGAAAATTTTGGGAAATCTTGGACCCTTTGAAACAGGTGTCATAAAATAAAGGTGGCCTAGAGAGAATTATTCTGACTTTGATGGGAGTGTTAAAATTTCTGGTGGTTAGAGCAATCCTGATTAGCTAAGCTAAATGAGGTGGTGTTGGTTCCCAGATGAAAGTTGCAGTTTTGAAGTAATCTCCCTCATGAAGTTAGTCAAAGTTTCTGTGGGGGAAGCCAGAATTTAACTCTGAAGAAAATTAATAAGTAATTTCTCTTCTTAAATCAATTGTTCAAGGGACAGAGGGTTTGAAAATTTGAGACCCAGAACCAATGAAGAGACAGAGGGAATTCTCTGATGATAAGTGAGCAAGGGCTCAGGAAGCACAAAAGTATGGTCTCAATCACATACAATATACACTGATGTAAGTTTGTAATTATTTGTTGAATTTATTAATTTTAAATTCATTCTTCAATTTTCCTTGAGTTCAGAAAATAAATATACATTCATCTGTCTTGAATGTAATAGAAATCATGTAGTGTAGGAGTTTCATGCATTGCTCTGATATGCATTGTGAGAATTAATTTATTTGTCTAGAATGTTATTGGAATCATGTATCCTAATGATTTCATGCATTTTTTATGCAACGAATTGTGAGAAGTAAATTATCTGTTTTTAAATGATTTGTATCATGTATGCTGAGAATTTATTTTTCTATGTCTGGAAATGTATGTCAATGAATCGCTAATAAGCAAAGTAATGTAGTTAGAACAAAGAGTGAAGTCCATTAATTCATTTGTGCAATTAAGTTGTGAATTCTTTGCAACAGAGAATCAATAGAGTTAGCATTAGAAACATTTGTCGACTGAAGTAGCTAGTAATTTACAGCCACAGCAGGATGTAATGGTTTATATGAGTTCTAATTATGTCATGGTTCCAATAGGAATGTAAACAGCTGCTAGAAAAAACATAAATTCATGTTAATAGGATTGTGTATCAGTATCAGGCTGCAAACTGACCACAGCTTAGTTCTGCTGAATTACAATAAGACAATATCTGATGTGAAATGAGTGGGCATAGTGTTGAGCCCAAAAGAAAAAAAAAAACTGACAGAGATTTAGGTTCCCTATTATATTTTATTTGAAGAAACAAAATATCTCCCTACCTGTTCTGCATAGTGGAAAAGAGCGCAGTCTACAACCAAGATGGTTGATAATCTGAAGAGCCAGATGAAGAGACTTAGAAGGAAAAAAAAATACGGCAATGATGACCTATCACCAACAGTGATTTGAAAAAGACTGGAAGCAACCAGGTGATGCTGACATACTGGCAATTTGAGTTCAATCAGTCACTCAATTATAAGATGAAATTTGTCTTATTGGTGCAACAGAATGGCTAAGTGAATTTCACATACATTTTGTAACTGTATTTCTAAGAGAAAGTGAAGCATTCAAATCTTAAGTTCAATTTCATTTGTTTATGTAATTGATTAAATTGCTACATTTTACATACAGGGGCCTGAGTTGTGTATTCTATATCCCTGCTCAGATCACTGTTATTCCATTATTTGGTATTTTAATTTATTGTTTACTCGATCTGGGCAATAACACCATGGTTGATCGTCTCCTACATAACAATAACTAAGCGCCATAAGGAGTGGAAGATCAGACATCATCCCACCTCTGACATAAAAATTACAAATATGTCATTATATTTCCCTTTCCGTAATGAAGCATACAAAAAAAAACAACAATGAAATAGCATAGACAACATTATATGCAGTTCAAGTGATAAACTTTTGAAAACTGAACAATATATACATGCCAATACAGAATATATGGCAACCTGGGTTTATATTCCATTCGAGAGATGATGCATCAGAAAACACCTTTCCATCAAGTCAAAAAAAGAAACCTTGGATGTTATTCACTGCCATTGAGAACTATATTCAGAACTATTTTGATTCACATGACACAATATGGCAGTTGAAAAAGACAAGATTACAGTTGGAACCATGTCTGCCTTTTCTGTTAAAACAAGTGATACACTCCACCTGGAGTGAATCACCAAACCCAACAAACTGTGGTGTACTCCTATAACAACTTCCAAAATCATTTCTTGACAAAAATACTGATGATGCTCAGTGTTAAATGAGCTCCATTTCTGTGATTCCATTCACTGTTACACTGTCCTGATGCATCAATTTAATCCCACTAGTAATCGCACAATATCAGAATTTATAAATTTTTTAATGCAATGTGGATTGATGTTATATAGGTCCATAAATATAAACCTTCATGGTATATAAAAATTGTACATGTAACTGGTCAACAAATTGACATGTGATCTTCTTAGGCAAAAGAAACTGCTGAAGAAAAGAAAAATCAATGCATGCCCTAACTACACCAAGATGAGACAATAATTCAGTACTGCACAGGTAAGTCAATTTGTCACTTCAGCCAATCTGGTGTGGGCAATTTTATGGGTTTCTGGTACAAAATGGCCTAAGTGCCTTCTGAAACTAATACACTATGCACTTCAACATGGTGCCAAAAAAAGCAAGTTCTAGATTGTTCACCGGCAGGTAGGATGACCTAAAGACCTGACACTGTATTAATGCCTGTGTCGCTTTGTTGCAGGTGACAACACAAAGGATCAATATATATCATGTATAAACTTTTATTTATCAACTTATTTTCACTGAAGGAGTATGTGTCACAATTAAAGAACTGAAAGAGGTTGCAAAAGCATGTGTGAATATTAAAGAAAAATATATGGAAGCCATAGGTAAATGAGGAATTAAAGAAAAATATATGGAAGCAATAGGTAAGTTAATGACAAGAGAAAATGCTTGCAGTTATAGTCTCAAAAAGTTACATGGAATTGCTACTAAATTCACTTGCCAATTTTTCCAGTGATTAATGCTAAATCAGACCCCAAACCTGCTGAGTGGTCTTGGGTCTTGATTTCACCTAACCATAAAATATTGCAATTTTTTGTAGACAGATCTGTACACAACACTAAGTGCACATATTGACTGTTTTAAGACACTAACAGGTATTTCTTGCAGTTTTGAGTTATGTTTGGTTCAAGGGGCCTTTCGGTGATGTTTCCATTATTAAATCTGATATATGACAACTTGTAAATCCATACATATAAACACATCCCTCCCTTCAAAGTTTTTTGGCTTCAAGGGTGGATGATCTGTTGTTCCATCAATATCAAGAAACCAATCTGATGTAATTTCAATCATTTTAAATGGTTGATTTAGTCATGTGACTGAGGTATCTGTGAATTTTTCATATGAATGTCACCAGGTATCTCATCATGTGATTTAACACCTTTCAACAAACATGTAAAATTACAAAACTGAGAGATTAATTTAGTATTCTGACCATTTTGGGTCACACTGTCAAATTAATCAATCTATTTGTAATCTGATGTTATGAAGTCAGGAAATTCAATAATGGATGTGTTATCCTTGTGGATTTGCAAGTTGTCAAACATTTGATTTGATATGGAAATGTACTTTACACACTGCCGAATGCACCCTTCAACTGACCTAACTAATGATCTGCAAGAAATACCAGTAAGTATCTAAGAACCATCTGCAGCAATTGTAGTGTTTCATGAATATGTACAATGAGATCTGAAACCATCCACCACACCAATACAGCTATGAGGGCAGAGTTATCAGACAAGTTGATAACAAAGGATAGAATTTAATGATAATGTGTTATCAAGTCTGTGCACTTTAAGCATTCCAATGGCAATGGCAATCACAGCATTAGAACTAAGTGGAACTCACACTGAACTCTTGTATGTTGCCTGAGAGTATAAGTGCACTATGGGATTTCTAGACTGGTTCCCAGTTTCAGTTGCTCGTGTACAAATTTTATACAATGGGAAATCAATTACACATATATACTAGTCATTTAGAGGAGTTATGTTTTTCAATAAACACTGAAGATTAATCTTGGTACAAACATGAAATTTAACAATACAAAAATTATTTTAAAATGGAATACAATTGTCTCTACCTGAGCATAAGTTCATGCAAACTAGTTTTTTAAAAATCTTGTTGGGACTGAACATTATACATAGCACTTAAAAAAGAAATGCATAACAATGATAAGAACTGAAGAAAAAAATAAAATACATAAACACCACTCTCCAATTTGTGAACTAACAGACCAACATGTCAAAATATAAATCTACACTTCTATTTAAAGAAAAGATAATCAAAAATCATATCTCAAACAGTGACTCATTTTAATCCAGTTCTGAAAGGTACTTTTGAGCAATGCTCAAAATATGGTCCTAACCTCTTAAACAAAATAAATGTTGAAAATATAGAACAATTTCGTTAACATTTAAAGATCTTTATCACTGATGACCTTTTGTCAGAAAATCATGACAGGCAGACATCATATGTAAACTTTCTTCTATGTTTGAAGGTAAAACCTGACATGAATGAAATACAAAAAAAGACAACACACATTTGGAATATTTTCATTCACTGGATAGCAATATTTAAATCATTAATTATCATGAAATAATCAATTATTATCACTGTCACAGGCTTTAAAAGAACTACAGTATATGTTATTTTTTCTGGCAACATGGAGAAGAAAAATGAAAAGTAGTGAGATATATCAACTAAAGGATTATACAAATTTCGGGCATTTGATTTCATGGACAGTCAGCCAAATGATGCACCTTCCATTCAAGGCAAATTCCAAGAAACTATCGTATTCCAGTGTAGTATCCTGATGACATCAAGGAAAGATGATCACATGACTCCAGGTCCTGATAGGGTTAAATGTTTATGTTACATCATGTGATCAAAGTTTCGATTTTTCATTTTTCAGCCTGCTTAAACTCTATGCTCTCCTGATTAACTTGTACCTGCACATTGTCAAGAACTTCAATGGCCTGAAATATGAATTAAAAATGTAAAATTTCTGTAGAGATAGAATTATGGAATAAGGATGAAACGATTCATCAATATATCAATGCATTGATACTTTTGCTGTACCAATACACATATTGATACAAGAGGTGGAGAACCGATACAAAATGATGCTTATCATATGTAAGTTATTTTAATCTTCAGCAGTCATGAATAATTATTAGTCATTGACCTTGTTATTCTTTAAACTGAGAATTCATGAGAACTGTCACAAGAATAGGCACTCATATTTGTTACTAAAAATTGAACAGACTATTAAAAACACTCACTCGCCTTATACAAATTAACACAAAATGATGTGGTTCATAATCTACCCACCCCACTTGCCAATTCCGTGATAATCATCTTATCCCAACAGCATATTCAGCATAAACGAGACATTCCAAATGTGTTCCACATGTATAATAAAGTGCTTTACTCATCATTTAATAACAACTTTTATGTGAAGTTTCTATGATGATTTGTATCTTGTCTACTCAAATTTGAAAACTACACTACTGGTGTGTCACACAGTGAGTTATGTAACATTGAATTCTCATTGGTGGTTGTTTGTTCCTGTCCAGGGTAAGCAATAACCACCAATCAGAACTTAATGTAGCTTATTCCCTACATGACAAATAAGAAGTACTGGCAAAGCAGAAGAGAAACTTCATGCAAAACGTGGTCATTAATTGATCTGTAAAGTACTAATAACAGATACTGCCAGGGTGTGTGATTGCACTAATAACATATACTGCCAGTGTGCGTGATTGCACTAATAACAGATACTGCCAGGGTGTGTGATTGCACTAATAACAGATACTGCCAGGGTGTGCGATTGCACTAATAACAGATACTGCCAGGGTGTGTGATTGCACTAATAACAGATACTGCCAGTGTGTGTGATTGCACTAATAACAGATATTGCCAGGGTGTGTGATCTCACTAATAACAGATACTGCCAGGGTGTGTGATTGCACTAATAACAGATACTGCCAGGGTGTGTGATTGCACTAATAACAGATACTGCCAGTGTGTGTGATTGCACAAATCCTGCAAAATTTGTAAAATTTGCACACCTGGAAAGCAGTGATGCATGAAAACTCCCACAAATTAGTTGGAAAGTTGCGCATAAGAGAATGTACTTAGTGCAGTTTACAATTTTTATTTAACTGTTCACCCTTAAAGTGCCTATCACAGCACAAGTCACAGCAATAGAGGTATCATAGTGCTTGCTGAAATTAAGTTTTTCAGGTAGGCAACTGTTTTTACACATCTGCATTCATAAGCATAACATGAATGGTTGTTAAACTAAATTTGATTGGCACACTTGGCTGTGGAACAAGCATTATTTTGTATTTTGAACTTTGTGTCAAGGAAGTTTTATAAATGTGTATTTAAAATATGGGCTACCTAGAAAACCCAAAATGGCTGATTCCCAGTATGGAACATCTTCAGATGATGATTTCAGTTGGCAGATACTGACTGATGATAGAGATGATGACAATAACTTTTTAAGTTAGGAAGTATCTCAGATTACTGGAGCTGGGAAAATGTTAATGGAGATACCAGTGAGTGATTTTGAGCCTGAAAATGGTGCTGAATAGGAGTCTGATGCACATGTTGCATGGACAAAAATAGATAGCATGCCGGTCAATCCCCCTTCAGCAGTATTTCAAAACGAAATGAAGAAAAGGTAGAATACCAAGACTAATTAAATTATAGACAATTAAAACGCAGAATGCAATTGTCTTTTCTTTACTCAAACAATTAAGCCTTGCTGGATCAAGTGCTACAAAACTATATATCCCTATCAGGGTTAAGATCAACTGAATAAAATAATAATGAAAAATAAAAGAAATTATAAAGATATTTATTTGTTGAAAATTCCTCTGTCTGAACAAGTAGACTATGGCGATGATGGACTTAAAACCTTAATACACCATTATGGATCATATAGTAAATTTTGCAAAGTGGTCGGTAAAGTAATGATTCAAGAAAGTGAAAATTTGGAAGAGCTTACATTACTGAAAAATCTTATTCTGGAGCAGAAGTATCCAAAAAGATAATACCTGTGAGCTCAGGAAAATTGTACAAAACAGCCATAATGAGCAATTTCCAAACTTATTCAGGCTGACTAAGCTAGATGTGTGTATGCCCTTCCAGACAAAAGCACAGAACAATATTCATACACAGATGAGGAACAGAGTATGCTCAGAAACAACAGATTAATCCTTATACAACCAGAGGTGACATCTTTAAAAGATTCTGATTTCAACAGAGCTCTAAGTTTCCTCTTCCTCCTCCTCCATTTTGGTCTGCTCCCCTGTTATTTTGGTGACAAGGGGGGAACTTCCCACTTTATATAAAATCCTGGCATCTCTGCTTCCAAACAATTTTGGAATATCTCTTTTTATGCAGAGATATTTAATCAGTGACTGAATGTGCCAACTGGGTAAATAAAATTAGCACAAAACTGGTTAGGGGGCATATTTCAAACCACATTAGTTTGTTACCTTTCATACATTTTTATCCTTTTTTTTATAGAATGGGAGTGGGTGTTGTCAATAGTTTTCCTTCTTCACTAAGAAAAACAAGTACTTGTGGTCACGGCAGTTTTTTGCATCTGCTGAAAGTACAGTATTATAGATTTTGTTGGTATTCATCCCAATTCCCATGGCCAGACTTGTTCAAAATATGATTTCCTTTGCATGAAGATATTGCATTATTTCTTCCGTTTTGAAGATAACATCATAATGTCTTCCAAATTTAAGTGAGACATGAAATTAGTAATTTGTTTTTAAATTATTCATACAGCGCAAAACAAAGGGCATGCTGGCTAAAGTAAGTCCTGCATCTGATCATATGGAGCCTGTCTTAAATGGCCTGAAACATTGAATAAAACTGATAACAGGTAGTTGGTTTGAAAATATTTTTGTTAACTTGTCGTTAATGAGAATGGTATATAAATAGATGCTAAGTATATGTCAAGGGCAAGGGGAGGGTGTGTGTGTGTGTGTGTGATGGTTGACATTATGCATTTTTCTTCCTTCTGCATATGTTTTGGCTTTCTTATGAATGAAGAGATTTGTAAAACTAATTATATGCCCAGCTTAGATTATATCTGGGTAAAATTGTTTATTTTGTAGTGTATACTTAAAATTCATCAGTAATATTTTTTTCAAAAATATTGCTATACACAATTTATTTCTCACAGACTGTTTCAGAGTCCCTACAATAGCTCATTATCAAATAGAAATGCAGCAACTGGTCAACTGTATTGTTTGAAAATCAATCATTCAATTAATCAATCCATATAACCAATAAATAAAATGCATTTTACCTCTTTCCCAGCAGCTTGTCTTTTATAATTGGCACCAATAAATGCTACAATAGAAGAAGGACAATAATTTTCATCAGACTTTAATTGATCCTTGAATAAATCAATGTCAATATTGTGACACTATTGATGACTGATGCAATGTAAGTGACAAAACTGTCTTTCTCATGAATTGAATTTATTCTTGGTAAATTGACATAATTACTTTCTTCATTATGCAAATTATTTTACATAATGTCAGTACATAAGAGATTTTTAATTAACGTCTGCCCCATTAATGGTCATATAAAACCAAATTAAACCCCAAATCAGACCTTTCCCTGACTCAGTAGGATTAGGGAGAAATCTGACCAATGTTGTCAAAAGACCAACAATGCAGGATGCTCCCACTTTTCCACGAGCTAAATTTAGGCTCTAATTTTAATCTAATTTTGATCTCTATAAATCTTTCATTTTGCTTTTATTCTGTATCAGTTTCCAATGTAATTTTTCTTGTCATAAATAGTTGGATTATTTTTCAACACTATCTACCAATATTTACTAATATCATGGGATAGAATTTTAGAAGCAATTTAGCATGACATACACAAAATTGCAATTAAAGACAGGTCAATTTATAAGTGAATTGTTATGGGGATCTTTACATCAATACATTTTTGGGATCCAACTGAGGATTTTATAGAATCTTAGCAAATGTTTTACCATCATGCACCTATATTCATCTCCTTCTTAGTGGCCAATGCAGTGAAGGTTGGGTCTAAATCCTTTGCCAGTTAATTTTGTAAATTTTTAAGTGAAAATAACACAGAAAAGAATGTTGATCATTTTAAGGAAAACAAACCAACTCCTTCTCAAAAATGAATGTACATAGAAAAAAATCTTTGATCCACCCCAACCCATTTTCTTTGAGGACTGAAACTTTTTTTCTCAATGTAAATATAAGCTGTGAATGCATTTATGATATGTTCCTGGCTGTGCTCTGGATTTAATAACCATAAAGTCTGAGAATTATCTGAGTTTATCGTTATTATAGGAACACTTGTGAATTCATCAATAAGGTTTGACTGATCTTTAGGATCCAAAAAGACATCAAGTCTTACTGTGTGTTGAAAATCACCCCGGATCAGATTCTCTATACTGGGGTAAATGTTATGGACATGCATATAACCTCCTGTCAAGTATTTACGATTCAAACACGCTCACACAATCGAGGTAAATAATCAGGGCAAGTGGTCATATTTTACCCTTACCTGTGAATATGGTCCCTACAAGAAGTGTTCCTGAAACTGAACAGTTGGCTGCAAGAACGCTATATCTGTTGATAATTGCCCGCATGCTAATAGTTAGGATGATACCAATCAACTGCAAAAATACAGTAAAATAAAAGGTCAAAAATGCAAATTATAAGACTATTGCAAAGTATCGGATAATGATAATGGTCTGTATAGCATTATAATGCACTGCAGTACAGCTGCACAATCCTCAAGAATTTCTCAGAAATTCAATCTCCTCCATCACTCTGCCCTGATTTCAAAGGCACATCCCCAAGAGTGAGTAAATATTCTAAGACCATTTTGCACATCTTCAACAACCCGACCCGACCCCATCCCAACCCTGCCCAATTAAAGTGAATTCCAAGCTCCCTTTTGTAAATGGTGCAGCAGTTGTGCAATACTACTCATCAAAGCAATCACAAAGAGATGGGTAGAATCACATTATCCCCACAGTGTCTTGTAAACACTTGTGGAAAATGAATATGTAAAACATTGTAGAGTCCAGCCCTAGATTAAATAATTGTAATGACTTGACTGATATACATCAATGACTTTAAAATAATAAATCAGCCTAAAAAGTAAATGTATCACCATGTCAAAAATAATCATCGTTTCTTTTTCTAACTGTGCCTTCATAACATTTATTTTACTATTTATTTTACTGAATCTCACTGACACAACATACAATGGTTGACATTACAGAAGTTGTTCAACATGGTCTCTGAAACTACCATAAGGTATATACAAATACAATTAGAGTCTACGTTTTAGTTTTTGACTGGAAAGAAGTTTTCTCCTGATATGGTGTATTCTGGGTCAGTCCTCCTTAAAATTACATGAAGTTTGTTTGTTGCGTTTTTAACTGTCGACATGGAGTTATTTCATCACCAGTGAAATTGTAACTTGTGGACTTAACATAGACATTTTAATGAAAAAAATTACTGATGCATCTTGTACAGTATTTTTGTTTTGTATTTTGTACCATCTGTCTAACTAATCATTATATATATATTCAGCTTTCCAATCTGAGCACCACATCCTAAACTCTTTAATTCAAGAGATGGAACACCTTCAGGCTAAATCCAACATAAGGGTTCCTTCAAAAGATGTGACAGCAAATTTGAATTGTACTCAATAACTATTAAACCCAGCACACTGGTATCTTGTCAAGTTCATATGAATTCATGCAGAGAAAATCTGAGCTTTTACTCCTTTATTTATAAAGTTGGAGAAAAATTACATATCTAGACAAAATCTGAGTTTTCACTCCTTTATTTAAAAAACTGTTTAGATAATTACGTATGTATTAGCAACAATCTGGTTGTTGGAGAAGCACAAATTTATGTACTTTGGAAAAGCAAATGTTGTAAATTAGGATATTGAAAACATGGTCATTATATAAATTTATGGCAAGGAGCAGTCAGGTCTCATAAATCATAAACATACAACAGAGATAGATTTCTGTCAACAAAAGTTACTTTTAATGATCAAGTTTTAAAATATTTTATTGGAAGATGTGTGAGGCATTTTATAGCCAATACCATTGAAAAGATTTTATTTCGTCAATGGGACACTATTCATGTTAATGACCCGAGATCCTCCATTTTCTTGCAGGTCACCTTGAGAAGGTTTTCTGTATGTTGAATATGCATTGGCTGGTTGCTTAATTGGTTTTCAATGGCACATTTCACACGTTACAGGCTGTATCATGCAGAGGAAATGAGAGCTAAGTGCCCTTCCCAAGTATGCACAGATACAGCTGACCGGGTATCAAAACCATTACTCTTTAATTATGAGCCAGCTGTTCATATAAATGTACATGCTATCACAAGGACATGTATAGTGGATGTTTTAAATGTGGTGCTTCAGATACAATGTCCCTTTGAGATGATTAATCATTGCTCTGTGTCAATACATATAGTGTAATAATTTTTAAATGTAAGTCAGTGATTTGGACCAAAAGGTATCCAAAATTCATATAAGAAAAGATACCATATTGGATGAATAACACACAAATGCTGTACTAAATTATCTCATGTGGGATTTGCATGATGGGTTTTTCTTACAGCAATTTCAGCTGGCTAAGAAGGTATAAATCACAGACCAATGCAGAATCAAATTGTCACATTTGCATTTTGTGCACATTATCAAGGCTTATGTGCTGGCATGCGTATTTTTATGAGACCGCATAAGGTGAATGTAAATTGCATTTGGAAATGTCAGAAAGTCCTTTGCATCTCCATTTTTAAATCCACAGGATCTGCATCTGGGAATTTTGCCAATTACTGTCACTACAAGACATTAGTTCAGTATATAAGAGCAAAAAATACTGGATCACAGATCTCAAACAACGACTTAAATTCAATCAATGTCATAATACAAGTTTCCTTTAAGAAAACAAATTGTAATAAATTCTTTCTGTATCTCAGTTTATTTATTTTTCCTAGCCACATAATATAGAAAAGAGAAAAACATGTGCTGTACTGTTACTAAGTTATTGCCAACAGAAATGGTCCACAATAAAAAGTTCATGCAAGCATGGTACTAGAAGTGCATTTTTAGATTTCATTTTGAAACATCTACATCCATTATTTAAACAGTCTGTCAAGTGCTTGTGCTTCAATAAAGTATAAAAATATCTGCCAGTACATGATAAAATTGAAAGCAAGTAGCATTATTCTAGAATTGTGACATGCTAAGAAAAACATCCCCAACTACATGTTGGATATTTTCTTTTCCTATGTTAATACCAGCCACAAGTTTAAATATCTAGTTTTTGGTACAAGAAGATGAAATATATCAGACATTAATGTAGGAAAAAAAAAATTTCTTTTTATTGTATACAAACTTTCTTCAGAATCAAAGTTTAGAAAATTAAAATCATTCTTTGGCACAACACTAACCCCATACCTTCTTTTTGTAAATGAACCTCACTTTCATAGCCTGATTAAGTATGCGTGACTTAAGAAGGTGGTAGGATTGGGTTGATATAATCTGTAGCAGTAAACTACATTGTTGTCATTTATTATATTATTTGACCCTAGCTGAAAACAATGCAAGTCTGAGTCAGCAATCATCAAAGTGGGTTTGTTGTTGTTGTCAAAGAAATATGTGGAAATAACTTTAGAGAAACCCGAATGACGTCTGGTCAAATTTCTTTATCAAAGATTAATTTCCATTCCTGAAATGTAAGGCAGTTGCTATTTATTTGTTCTAGGTCAAAAAGTATTCAGGTTTTTTTGCAGGTTCAACTTTTGTATGTACACACAATCAAGCATCACAAGACATGATGGGAAATCTTATATTTTCACATGTGAAAACATAAGGTTATATTTTTCACATGTGAAAATATAAGGATATATTTTCACATGAGAAAATATAGGAATAAAAAAAATACGAAATTATTTCCCCAATAAGTCTCTATATTTCTCTCTTAAGTATATCATAAATACTATTTTCTGTCAACCACATTTAGAGGGCCTGCAGGAAACTGCATTGCATTAGTTGCATCATATGTGTGACTAAATCTAGACTTCATGTGACTAAATATAAGCTTCATGTATATAACTAAATCTAAGCTTAATATATGTGACTAAATCTAGACTTCACTTATGTGACTAAATCTACACTTCATGTATATGACTAAATCTAGACTTCATGTGACCAAATCTAAGCTTTATGTATGTGACTAAATCTAGACTTCATGCATGTGACTAAATCTAAGCTTCATGTATGTGACTAAATCTAGACTTCATGTATGTGATTAAATCTACACTTCATATATGTGATGAATCTAGACTTGCTACAAAATCTTCACAATGAAAGGTAATCCAATCCATGCACCAATACTTCACAATATACCAATTTCATCAGTGATACAAATTTGATTCTTATCAACAATGACAACACAAACATTATCTCAACATGCTCAACATCAAAATAATTATTTTTTTGAAGTTTCTCTCTTTCCAAACCAAACAATGAATTTAATAAAAGAACAACCTTCCAATGTTTTGGAAGGTTAATACTTGTAGTATTGCATACACTTGCATACCAGTCCAACTGCAAACTACACAAATGCAGATCTGACATCACATTATGTGCCAGGAAATATGGGTTTATGAAAATTTTGTAGGAGTGATCGGAAGAACAAACAACAATTAATAAGTATATATGGCAGTAGTGGATGTTACTCCATCTGGTTTTTTAGGA
Source organism: Megalonaias nervosa (assembly GCA_016617855.1). Classification (NCBI taxonomy): domain Eukaryota; kingdom Metazoa; phylum Mollusca; class Bivalvia; order Unionida; family Unionidae; genus Megalonaias; species Megalonaias nervosa. The sequence goes on from JAECUM010000692.1 coordinate 49,537, forward strand.
GTATATATGGTGATAGTGACACTCAAACCTAGTTTTTTAGGAGTATACATCGTAGTAGTGAATGTTACTCAGTCTGATTTTTTGGAGTATACATGCCGTAGTGAATGTCACTCAATCTGGTTTTTAGGAGTATACATGACAGTAGTGAATGTTACTCAATCCGGTTTTTAGGAATATATATGGCAGTAGTGAATGTTACTCAATCTGGTTTTTAGGAATATACACTGTAAAAGTGAATGTTACTCAATCTCGTTTTTTGGAGTATACATGGCAGTAGTGAATGTTACTCAATCTGGTTTTTAGGAGTATACATGACAGTCCTGAATGTCATTCAATCTGGTTTTTGGGAGTATACACTGTAGCAGTGACTGTTACTCAATCTGGTTTTTAGGAGTATACATGGTAGTAGTGAATATTACTCAATCTGGTTTTTAGGAATATACATGGCAGTAGTGAATTGTACTCAATCTGGTTTTTAAGAGCAGGAAATGATAACTTCAGAAGCTGCTTTTAGAACCAATGCTTTGAAAATATGAAAAATAAGATTACTGAAGTTCATGTCAGTATATTTTAACATGCTCAGTTTGAAATTTTAGACAATAATGCTATATATTATTGTTGTAAGAATAATATGCCCTGTTACATCTCATGCAATAATATATTCATTTTAAAACTGATTTCAAAGAGTCATTTATTTTCTTTCAAAATCATTTTGTGTAAAGATATTGTAATCTTTATATGATCCCAATTGCAGAAGTGTTCAATCAAAACTACACTTTCCACTGGAATAAAACCAACAAAGTGATGTGATCCAGTGAAGTCAATATATTTGAAAAAGTCATGTTAAACTTTCACCTAATAATTCAGTACCTAGAGGATGGTATGAACTATGAACTTTAAAACAGATTCAATCTATAAGTTCATATAAACAAAATCTTCTTGAAATAATCAATTGTTTAGTGACAATATTCACAAAGACAGACAGATGGAGAGAGTGTGTTTGTTTCAAAATCAAAGTACAAATATCTTATCCAGAAAATGGATTAATTTTGTACTGCAAGCCTAAACTAAAATATACCTGAGCAGCGGCATTGACAAGCCCAGATGAGGTCCCCTCTGATTCAGGATACGTTATTTCTGCAGCAAACTCAAACCCCACAGGTAGATAGCCCGTCATGAAAAACCTGACATTAGTAAAATACATGTATGTTGACTAACAGTCCATAGAAGCCTATTATTGTCATTTATTTTTTCCAAAGTCCTCCACATCAAATATAACTGTTAATAGAAGCTTATTGTTGTCATTTAATATTCCAAAGTCAAATGCAACTTATTACCTATTATTTGTATACACATGCCAAGTGTAGTACCTTCCATGGATAAGCAAGAACATGAAGTGTCCATTACCTAATTTATAATTAGTTATTTATTTCCTCATTCAATTATGTATTTATACATGTTTATAACTCATCTGCTATGAGATGTAAGCATATTATTTTTTTATATATTCTTTAATATTTTTTATATATAAGCACTTTTATATATCAGCTTATTCAAATAACCCTAAATACCCTATCTGCTAAACTAAAATCTTAGTCATCATTACATTTTAAAGAAATCATTCATCTGTTCATCCATTATCATCATTATTATTGGCATACTGAACTTTGCTGATGAGCATACTGCTCAAACATTACTGCATTAAAATCTTCACATTATCATATTATCATTCAGTGTAATTTAGTGTTGTCAGACACTGGTGATATGTTGGTACAAAACAACAGAGTCTGAGTATTTGGGAATAGTTTCCAACAGAATTATCACACAATTACCCTAATGTTCCTGCTGTTACAAATACTATCCATATACGGTCAACATCGAGTGTGAAGGTGAAAGCCACCATCCCCGCGAGAGATAGGAAGTAGATTCCAACTGTTGTTGACCTGGTAAAAGAATGTATCATATGATCACAATACTGATACATAAAAACATTAGAAAAAAATAAATAAAATGATGCATGTGTGATAGAAAACCTCTGGATACTAGAAAAATAAACTGATGCATATGTCATAGAAAACTTAGGGGCAATAGAAAAATAAAATGATACATAAGTAACAAAACCTCTGGATACAAGAAAAATAAAATGATGCATGTGTGAGAGGAAACTTAGGATCTTAGAAAAATAAAATGATGCATATGTGACAGAAAACCTAGGGATAATAGAAAAATAAAGTGATGCATATGTGATAGAAAACCTAGGGATACTAGAAAAATAAAATGATGCATGTGTGATGGAAAACCTAGGGATAGGGATAGGTAACATATGCTTCATTATTTTAATGATATTTAAGCCTCAGATCTTTTGTGATTAGCAGGAATATGTTTTTCAGGAATATGGGGGTTGACAAGATTTTCTCTCCTTCTCTCTCTCTATATATATAAATACACACACACACACACACACACACACACACACATGGGGGGGGGAGAGAGATGATTATAATACAGATTATAGTTTGTCACCTGCTAGGAAATGAACCTAGGTACACGTGTCACATCACCCCTCACCTGCTTGCATGAACCAACCCCCATAACCTCTCTACTTAGCACACACCTTTAATAGAGGATGGAACATAGTTGTGAATATAGCAAGCAGACACACTCATTTGGCAATTCAGAAATTAATGTTCCTCTAAAAACACACTCACTCAGATGGTCACTTTATTTATGCATCCTACCATAATAACTCATGTCTTGTCCATGCCTTTCAATTTACAAGAACGTGCATCTTGAAGTGCACTGGTAAGGTGTTTGGGGAACAGCGCTGCCAATGCATTCAATATTAGGATATTTAGCCACTTACTTATAAGCCCTAGTTCGGTCCAACCAAATACCCGCCAAAATGGACCCAAACACTCCAGCCACAACTATTGTCAATCCAATCTCCCCTGCAGTTTGTTCATGATTCTGTTCAGAGATGAAGAAGCATTGCATAACATTTTATCCACAGAAATATTATAATATGAATTAAAATAAGCATGTCACTTAATTAATACTTCTTTTCTTTTCAAACCCAGGTACACAATTCATTAATTTGTATGAGATGTTATTTCATATAGATCAGTTCATTAAGTGAACTACGACTAACATACTTCTTGTGAGATACCATAAATTGATGTGAAAACTCCTCTCTTAATCCCAGCTGCAAGGTGACCTTATTTTTTTTATCTTAAAATGTTCAATCATCACATCAAATCTATTTAACGAAATTGATTGGTAAACTGGATATACATTAATGCATAAAATTTGTAGAATTTTACAATAATATGCATGGTTGATCTCAATGATGTATTGAGGGATACAGTATTTGAAAGTTTTACTGGCTGATGAATGTTTCTTCTAATGGTCTTACATAAGACGTCTTCCTAATCTTAATACAGCACCTATGTGGATTAACTCTAACAACTCTAACCTAAATACAGTGCCTATATGGATTAACTCTAACAACCCTAGCCTAATTATAGTGCCTAACAGATTAACTCTTAACAACCCTAACCTAAATATAGTGCCTAATGGATTAACTCTAACAACTAAGGTCCTCCACAGTCATTGTGAATGATAAACTAACTGTACATTACATTCACATGCAATATGACAGGATTTCTGCAGTTTTAAACTGTACCTTCTTGGGGCCTAAGGCCCCCTCAAAACTATGTGTGTATCCTATTGCACTATTTTAAAATTAGGGTAGGTATTTATGGTTTTTTATTAACATTATATATATATATATATATATATATATATATATATATATATATATATATATATATATATATATAAACTTAGTATATATAATTTACTAAGCACTTCAAGTACTGGGCTCAACCAGTTAATAAGCACAAATCAATTTTGGGAATGGGGGCGGTTATCCCAGGGGAAAAAATGCTAGGGTAGGCAACGAAAAACAGGTATGATCAGCTAACTGGAAACACATATTTTTCGTGAGACCTAAGTATACTGAAACTATTTCTCCCCAGAAAAGACTAGGTATCCAAAAAGAAGCATATTGGCTGACTACGAAATAATCTGATTCATTTGCTGCTCAAAGAAATAAATGATTTATTCAGACATGTTCGAATTATGTAATTTTGTAACAAGATTAAGTCTTACCTGATGATTATCAAAGCATTTTTTGAATGACGGTGAATTTTCTTCGCTTTTTAATGTTATAAATTGGTGTTTCGATCAAAACATTTTATTAAGAAAATAAGAAAATACATGAAAGCAAAAAACCAGAGACAGTTCACTGACCACTATTCAGCTAAACAATGTTAAGCTGTTGATGAGAAATTTACTTTCAGTATCATATGCAACTATTAGCCTAGATATATTGCTTTGGGGAAAAGGTGATGCAAATGAAAAATATAGATTTTTGCATCGTGCATGCAAATACATAACTGCTACTAGATAATTTCAACTTACTCAAATCGTAATTACTGTCATTGTGCCTCTCTCTCTCTCTCTCTCTGCAATCATTTTTCATCATTATGCTGTCATGCTGAATATGTTACAATACTTGTATCATGTAGGAGGAGACCTAAATTAGGTTGTTAGAACTTGTGCCCAATCCCATTTTATCCTATTATGACAATAAAATATCTTTAAACAATTAAAAAAAAAATAAAATAAAGCTGTTGCTTTTTTAATGCACCTAAAAAAAAGGTACAAAATTCTTATGCATGAATTTTTGCTCTCAACCAAGTCAGTAACAGGAAAACAGGAATTTCATCTGAGATGGTATATGCTAGATCAATTTCAACATAACATGCTTTGCCACATTAGATCAAGTCTCATTGAAATCATGGTCGAATGCTGCATGGCACATACCATCACTGGCTGGCTTAATGCCATTTTTCTCTTACTGTTTCAGTTAAACTGAAAAATCACAAACTGGTATTATTCTTGAGCAGGACATTTTCCCATCTAGAATCATTGGAAATTAAAACAGAGGATTTGTTATTGAATACTTTGTGACATGTATTTATCTGCACACACAGGAAATGCAAATATGTCCATTTTTTCATGTGGCAGAAAAATTGCTGAGTTTGTTTAATTATGACAAATGTCAATCATCTTTATAAGTCATAAGACAGGTCAATAAAAATAAAATCCTGCCACCAACAAAATAATAGATGCAGTATAACCTTTGTAATTAGGTTATATAGACGACAAAATCAAGGCCAGACTGGAGTTAGTGCAATATCCATGTAAGATTTAATAATTGTTTGTGGAAGGTAATGTGGACAATATTTTGCAGCAAATTGGTTTGAGACAGGTGTACACAAATTGCCCACTGTAATTAAGTAATCCTATTAATCATAAAGTATTTTGGGTCCTAAACAAGTTGAATAACTATATCATATAATTTAAGCCTTGAAAACTGTTTTCAGTGGAAACAGACAAATATTTAAAAGAATAAAAAATAACTGGATCTCAAAAGAAGTCACTACTTACAGGAAAATAGTTGAGAATGATTGGATTCAACAGTGTTCCAAGGGCATAGTAGGATCCAGTGTTGATTCCTAGACAAATATGAATCAAAATGCAAAGGTAACTTTATGCAAATGTGTAAGGTTAAAAGGCAGAATATGATCACACAAACACCTTGTTAATGCTTGTGTAATCATTGTATCATATCTTCAGAGGATTAACCATGCAAAAACAAAATAAATCATTTAGTTGTTTTATCCATCTGTATTCTTGATGTCAGTGCTACTGTGCATAAACAGTAATCTATTCAACCAAACACAACTGTTTCTATACTAAATGGCTGTCCCCAAAAAAGAACTTTGATATGCACTATCATTACCTTTGCCATTCAGGTGCTTGTATATATCCCAGGGAATTTTTTACGTATTTATTTTTTTCATTACTCTTTTTGAGGGAGGAGGTACTTTTGGGTACAGGAATAGTCCTAGCATACAGTACTGATTTAAAGTGCTGATGTGCTTGCATTCATGAAATTCGAGTGTCCCAGCCAAGTTGCAAGAGAAAGGGATCTAGATAATACAATCTTATCCTCTATGGCTGATCAATATCTGATCAGAAATAAGGCCTGTGTAGTGTTCACAAGCTCATCAGATGCAAGATCACCTCATTCTTAATCGTGGACATTAATCATAATTGAACTCTTCTGTGATCACAGTGACATAAACTTACAAACCCAATCTGCTTAAAATCCAATCAGAAATATGGCTTTGGGAGTGTTCATAAGTTTAGCCAATCACATGCAAAATCATCTCATTAATATATGTGGATGTCACTTGACATTGAACTCATCTGAGATTTTATATAATAAAAGCTTACTTACCAAGTCTGACTAAATCTTATCTGAAATATGGCCTCTAGAGTGCTCACAGCCAATCAGATGGAAGAACATGTCATTAATATATATAGACTTTGCTCATAATTGAACTCATTCAAGATCATGATGATATATCTTAAATACCAAGTCTGATTAAAATCTGTTTGGAAATAAAACCTTGATTTTTCACAAACAAGTATTGCAGACAGATGATGCACAAAGTACAATGGTCATGGAACAATAATATAATCTCACTTGGTCATTGGCTAGGTGAGCTAAAATCATAGGTCAATATCCATTCTGGGGAGAAAAGTTATCTCTCTTTTCTAGTAAAGTGTTATGAGTCTATGCTCTTAAAATAAGTAACAGAAAAGAGTGAAGACAACAAGCTTTGTAAAATTTAACAAATAATTTACTTCCCTAGAATACAAAGTGAAAATATGAAGAAAGAACTTACGGTATTGCGAATTAAATCCAAATATAATCCAAGAATTAAAGACACAAGTCCTAGTAATAAAAAGTCCTGAATAAAAGTCAGTTCAAGTCCCGAAGAGATTTAAAATTGAAGGCGATGATGTGTCTGTTATGGCCTGTGTCGTACTGATGTGTCAACAGTCTCTTGTTGAATCACAGAAATATTATTCTAGGTCTGAATTCAGTATAAATTCTAATGAATGTCTTTATCCAAGAATTTTGTCAGAGATCTTTTGTATTTCCAGAGAAAATAATCACTTGAAATCAATAATTTGAAGAAAATAAAATTCAGCCCAAACTGGTCACAACATAATACAATTTAAAGTGCTAGACGTTAAAGCCCAAATGGTAAAATTCTGACCGTCACAAGATAATATAGTTCTCTGTTTGACCTCAGGTCACAAATTAGCATTTTCTAAAAACAACCATTACCTAATGGAAAATAACTTTCTAGCATGATTTAATGAGCCTTGTTTATTTAGAACATAATACCCTATAAAATTCACTTTGGAATCCCCAAAACCCTGACCCAAATCAACATGTTTACCTGAATAATAATTTTGTTAATGAACTCATACCCATTGAGGATAATGAAGCTATTATTAGTTGTTTACATCAATGAAATAAAAAAAAATTAAAAAGAAAAGTCAATCAGGTCAAACAGAACTGAACTCAATTCTGGAAAAGGTCAAGTCCAGCAAACAATTTTACATTACAATAGCATGTAATGGAATAAAAATTTTTTTTAAAACTAACAGACAAACAATTAAATTAAATATACATAACAAAAGCAAAAGTGAAAGTGTGAGAAAAAAATTACACTGTAGTCAGCCTATAATGTTTTTTTGCAATAGTGACCCGACTGTGCTTATGAATGGACCTAAATTATTCAACCTTATGCCAGAAACTCTTGGTTACCGTATGAGAACCTTATGCTTAATATCGTTATCAAAAATAAGAGGGAGGGCAGGGCCAGGTGGTCTAAAGCGCTTGCCTTTACCAATCACTTCCATCTCACCTTGGTCTGCTTAAGTTCAAGCCTCAGGCTCAGCTAATGTGGGCATGGGAGAAAGCTTGCCACTAGCTTCGCATGATCAGTGGTTCTTACCAGGCTTTTCCTGGATGCTTTGTCCATTAGTTATACTGGCCAACACATAAAGCCTATCATGGGCTAAATAATGGCATTAAGCCCAGAACAACAACAATAACAAAAATAACCCCATATGATGTAATAAAAGCCTGCTATATCTCTTTTAACAGGAAGCTGGTTTTGTTGAAGTTGGACTTTTATCAGCATTATTTTCAGCTTATCTCTGTACAGAAAATAAAGTTAATAGGACCATCATTTGATATTTTTGTACGACGAACAGTAAAAGTTATGACAATTTATATATGCGCTACCAAGTCAAAGGTTGAGTTCCATATTATAGGAATTTATTCAGCATATATTCTCAAATAATTTATCTAACAGTTTTAAAAATCCTTTGGCATTTTACTTCAAGCTGAAACACGTAAACATTGTTTGTATCATTGTTTCATGATTCAACTAAGTCACAGGCACATGGCATCTGGCACATCCTCATCTATTTCAGATGTGAGTAAAATAACTTCAACTCTGAAAGAGACTACAGGCTGAATGTGTTCATACTTCCCAAACTGATATGCTTTTGGCAGACAAATGTCAGGCTGGATATGCAAAGTACAAATTATGTCAATGTCATACCGCCAGGGGAGGAGGGGTACAATAATTTTGTTTCTTTGAGCTTTACAGAAAGTTTAATACCCATCGATAGACAAAATAAGGCTCTATAAAATGACCTGCAGCTGAATGCACAGCATGGCGGACATCTGCAGATATTTGGAAGTGCAGTTTTCCAGTATATGAATAACATATGAAAAAATGAAATAAAATATAATTTAATAATTGGATAATCAGACTGAGAAAGTGTTTCAATGTGCATAGAGAGTTCTGTAAGGGCTACATATATGTAGTGGTTTACTAACAAAGAAATCTGTTGTGCAGATAACTCAATGTTTAGACCACATTTGCTGTGAACTTTTCCCTACACTGGCTTTAGTGCAGAATGGGGAGATTTTGCCATACACATCGGATGAAAAAGTTAGTGATGAAGCACAGGGCTATTGATGTAACAAGGTAGCATGCAGTAAACGTCACACCAAAAATCAATCAAGTGCACCTGAGCCAACATATATAGTCTGCTTCATTTTCCCTTGTTTTTGATTGGATTTCAAAAAAGAAGAATGGGATATCCAGTCAATGTGCTCATGTGCTAATTTGCAGACACCATGTACTATGTTTATATGACACAAGGTTGAAAAAAAAGGTTTATGGCTGCAATATATTCTGAAGGAATATGATCTATAAGGAACGTTCTCCATGGCCTCAAACTATTGCATATGTTGCTTTTAGTGATGATACATCACAGAATTATTGTCACATGCACAAGTTGATTATGATGTAACAAAACCATGGGCATGCGGTCAGTTAAAAATGGCCACTAATTTTATCCAAAGTCTTTTACCAGCATGCAACAGAAAAGAGCTTAGAGCATTCCACATGAGGGACATGGTTATCTTTATTGACATGTAGGCCTCACATATTGAAAAATTTAGCAGAGTTGAGAAGAGAAGTTGGGGGGAGGGGATCAGAGCAATTACATAATTCCTTCTGATTTCAATAACTTGCTCTTTATCTGTAGGCCCCTCAAGCACCCTGCTATATTAGCTGTTAACCTTTCTGATGTCATCATATTTGGCCTAAAATTTATGAAGGATTTTATATGTTTATATATCCCCCATAGATCTGTAGTGTTGTTTTTCAGTAAAAAAATTAAAAAGAATCTGGATACAAAAATTTATTTAAATATGATTTGGAACTGAGGTTTATTTTTTTCCTAATATCTGGTTAGTACTTGTTGGAGCTCCAGGTCTGGTTCCCAACTTTCATGAAGTCTAAAAGTTGAGATTATGGGGGTTTTACTTCCTGCCAGAGGCACATGCCTAAGGCCAGTTTCCTCTCTTTAGCCAGAAGATCTCTCTACAGTCCTGTTTGCTATGTGTTCAGTGCTATATTGTGTGCATGCTGCTGTGTTTGTGTGAGGACTGGCTTCATAATCAAATTCAAGTTAAGTTGTCTACTTTTGTTTTAAAATACAGAAGGGAAATTTATTACTTCCTTTTCCCATGTTCTTTTTTGGTTCATTTTTCCAAAAGAACTTCTTTTTTTTTTGATGAGAGATATGATGTGTTGACTATTACTAAAAAACCTAAAAAGTAAAAACAAAATAAATCTTCATTTTGTTCCTATCTAGTATTATGTGTATGATCAGTGTATCGCTTATGTCTAAAATTGATACAGGTCTTGTCTTACAAAGGTCCATCTTTATTTTCCTTTTTCTCGACTCAACCTGTTTATTTCTTTGCTAATGCCTTTAAAAGACAGCATGGAGAAAAAAGGCAGAAATAGAAACAATGAGTAAAAAAATGATGGGTTGATTTTTGTTAAAATGTTTGTGTTCGTGTAAGGATAGTTAGATGATACCGAAAACATTTTAGTATTCGTGTTCATGTTTCCCCATTGTTTGTACTTTTGTCTGTCCATATTCTGCTATTTTCTCGGGCTTCTCCATAGGCCTGTCCACTTCATGTAACGCCCGATGACATAGCCCCATGGTGCCTACACCCAGTACTTCTTTTCACAGATCCCTGGCCCCATCTGTAATTCTTTTCTTGTACCTAAGTGCTTAAGTTATAATCTATATTAGCTTATGGGTTTTTGTTTTCATTTATAGTGATAGTTAATTATTTTGTAAATTATGGATGAGTCAAAATAGTTGGTGAGTAAGGGGGAATTCAATGTCTGTCTATTAAGCATTCAGTTCCTACTAGAGAAGCGGGGTCTCCCCAATTGAAACAGACATGTAAGGGAAGGGCATCCAGTATGCGTAGTGTGAATACTTGGAACCCATTCCAAACAGTGGTCCTTCCTCAGTACAGGAGACATTTTAAGATTATTATCTAGTCATTAGATATGTACATATGTTTTCTTTCTAATAAAATGACTTGTCCACAACTGATCATGGTTTCTGTAGTGAAATCTATTACTTTAGCTAATATTTCTTTATTTGGTATGCCATTCATAGAGAGTAAATTATTTTCATGATGTAAAAGGCTCTTTATAATGTCACATTCCATTGCATTGCACTGCATCGTTGTCATTTGTGTGTAAAATTCCCACTTTTGCAAAGGGGACATTTTGGCAAGATTCTGATCATATATTTTGCTGCCACATCCAATGAAATTCACAGACCAGAAGCACAGAAATATCTGCTCGATCCACCAAGGTATAGATAAGATTAACATATCAGAACCTTGGCTAACAAAGATGAATAGACAGCAAGTAAAGGAAACCAGTAGGTGGACAGGTATGTAAGCAGATAACTTTGTCTATTTGTTTGTTCGCTGATTACATGATTGGCAAGATGGTAGGAAGGAGTTAAGATACACGTATATAGATAGAGAAACAGACAAAGACTCACCATATGTTACCAGAAGAATCAAATATCCGCGGTTACGCAACAGATTAAGTAGAGATCTGCCATAGTGTTGATTATCACTAGATTGTCCTGCTAGCATCTGCGCCTTGCTAGGTGGTCGTGGAGGTTGTGCCTTAAAAACTGGAAGAGTCATCAACATCATTATCAGTGTCTTCATCGTAATCTTCATCATTTTTTATATAGTCATCTTTGATGCCATCATCTTTTTCATCATTGTCATAATCATCATCATCATTTAAAGTACTACCACAACTCTAAGTGATATATAATTACGACCAACAATACCACTGTCGTTGGCATCATCAACACAATCATTAATATAGCTGATGTTAATGTCCTCTTATTTTTCATCATCTGATACATCTGCATTTATTTGGTATTTAGTACTGGTATGATGTGATGATGGCAGTGGTGGTAAATGTGATAGTGATCATCATTGGTGTTAATGGAGACAATGGCAGAGACAAAGGTGCATCTGCAGTGATCTGTTAATCTGCGTATTAATATGAACTGAAATAAATCTGTTTACTTGTTGCTGCAGTTTCTTGTTCTTGTTCTTGATGATGATTAAAAAATTCATCAGATCAACCACTGATTCTATCATCCTAATACTTAAATACTTTGTTGTTTATTAAGTGAATGTTTATTCTTTAGAACACCTCTCTTTTCGACACCTTTATGAGACCTTTGTTACCACATTAAATATGCTTTCAGATCGATGAATTTAAATAAACTACTTTTGGCCATAGTTATTGTTTGGCCTTAAACATCAACAATTAAGTGGACTTGGACATCTCTAGCATTGCTGTACAAAAAAATCATGTCAAGTACATGTGTCACTGACAGCTGTTATCAATGTAGATAAGTAACAAGTCAGCACCAATTAGATCTCATATTCATTATCAAGAATTTCAACATATTCATTAATCATCCTTTAATAACAAGTTGGACACTAAATAACATGTCTGCCAAATTCATTAATCATCCTTTAATAACAAGTTGGACACTTGATAACATGTTTGACAAATTCATTAACCATCTTTTAGTATCAAGCTGGACACTTGATAACATGTTTGACAAATTCATTAATCATCCTTTAGTAACAAGTTGGACACTTCATAACATGTTTGACATCTATCTTGGACATGTCTGATCTGATGAGATTATTACCATGTACTGCATCAAGGCAATTTTACAGCAGTCACGTTTGCATTCATAAGATATTCACTCGATTTTTGACTACAGTATGCATGTTTACCTGATGGAATTTGTAAAAGAACTCTAACATGCTTAAAATATTTTTTAAATATACACTCAGTGTTTAGCTCACTATATAAATCCGCCCATTCTTGCGGGGGGGAGGGGAGGGAAGGAGGGCAGGCAGTGTTTTGCCACACCCCTCCCATCCTAAGCGATTGGGCCTCCCACATCACACATTAGTGTTGTTAAATCATAACTTACTGATAAAGCCATGGACTTTTTCTTTCTTTCAATAACAATTGCAGATAATTCTAGGATTGCAGTTTAACTATTATTATTACAGCTAGCATTAGAAAAGTTGAATAGATAGTGTAGCAACAAAAAAGAATTGTTCAAAACATACTACTGGAAAAAGGCATTTGTGTTATTAGATGCTATCTAATATAAATAGACACATAGAGATAACTTACTAACAGGTCCCAGGCTAACATAAAGACTATTGTAAGAACAATGTAGTGCGGTAGGCTTAGTTTTATAATACTATGTCATGCAACACTCTGAATCTACACTTTGTTTCCATGGTAACATAGACAATATTGAATGCAGAGACAGACTGTAGATTATATGGCACATCAGCAATGTAAGGCTATATAGCACCAAAAAAAGGTTACATGATAAAATAGTATGTTCATGCAGAGAAATACTAATTTGTAAAAGAAGAGATACTTTGAATTGTTTTGGAATAATGGATGGATGGATGTATAAGCAGACAAAAGAATGAAAATGTGACAAATATTGAAAATGAAGAAATGAGAAGAGCAAATGGAACATGTACACCGTTAGTCTAATTAGTGTACAAAATGATATATTAAATACATAGTCTGGAGTTTTTCCCATGAACTAGAGTATGGATAATGAAAAGATGGATCAATGGATGCATTAGGAAATATTTAAACTGAAGAACTGTGAATAGCAAAAGGATGGCTATATGATATATTACCAAGTTTCACAGAGACACTCTAACAATTTGAGAGTATGCTTAGGAAACAAAAGTGTGGATAATGGATGGATGAATGGGTGGATGGACAGATAAGTGTCCCTTGAAGGAACTGACGCTCTACTTTATGAAACGAACTTCAAGGGATTCAAGATGAGGCCATTCTTCTTTTTTAACTGCTCATTGTTAAAAACATCTCTGATATTCTCTATTCTCGAATGACATTTTTAAATTAGCCACTTTGACAGCCATACTGGATGCAAGACTGGCACCATTTTCACTAAGTCAAACTAGACGACCTCATAAAACTTGTTGAAAAACCTACGTTGATATAATCATCCATTCAAGGTAATTTGTGATGTTTCTTGTTGCAGTCATATTTAACACCAGATCACCATTTATGTGCAGGACCAACCAGATGTCATAAGAAGTCTTTGGGTGAAACAAAAAACATTCCGATATGACTTTCCTTCAGGAGTAGTAGCTACAAGATGAATTTGAAGATGGCTACCATGGCAGACTTAGATGTTATATCAGCACTATTTTCATTTAGGCCAACTAGACATTATAAAAAGTCTTTAATTGAAATCATATATTGATATGACCATCCATTGACGAGTAGTAGTGATAACAAGATTTTCAAGATGGTGACTGGGGTGGTCTTACTGGATGTCTGAGTGGAACTTTGGTGGTTTAGGAGCTACTAAACTTCATAAGAAGTCTTCTGGTGGAAACTCAAATGTCGATATGACTATTTGTTCAGGAGAAGTAGCAATGACAGGACGTTCAAGATGGCTGATGTAGTGGCTATATCAGATGGCTGATGAAGTGGCTCTATCAGATGGCTGATGAAGTGGCTCTATCAGATGGCTGATGTAGTGGCTCTATCAGATGGCTGATGAAGTGGCTCTATCAGATGGCTGATGAAGTGGCTCTTATCAGATGGCTGATGAAGTGGCTCTATCAGATGGCTGATGTAGTGGCTCTATCAGATGGCTGATGTAGTGGCTATATCAGATGGCTGATGAAGTGGCTCTATCAGATGGCTGATGAAGTGGCTCTATCAGATGGCTGATGTAGTGGCTCTATCAGATGGCTAGTGTAGTGGCTATATCAGATGGCTGATCAGATGATCTGCACATTTTCATTTAGGATCAAGTAGACCTTGAAATGAATGTGTGTGTAAATTTCATGACATTCCTCTTAATAGTTTAGGAGGAGAAGCGATAAAACTTTGTGCTAATGGACAATGGACAATAAGTCATCACTTAAGCTCTCCTGGTCTATGATCTTTACAGCTATAAAACTAAAGAAAAATTGTTGCAACTGAACAAGTGAATAGTAGAAGGCACATCTGAACTAATAGTCTAATATCTGTACAAATTTCCAATGAGATATATTGAACAGTTTGAGACTTATGCTCTGGAAATAAAACTGTGGTAAGTGATGGATGGACATAAAAATGGATGAAAAAAGAATTGCAAATAGAAAAGAGCATCTCTGGTCTACCAGACCAATACATGTATCAAGTTTCATGGAGTCATCTGCAACTCCTTTAAAGTTGTACTTTACAAAAAAAATGTTTACAGACAGACAGACGGATAGACCAAAAGGATATAGCTAATGCTCATTATCCTGTATTACATGCTGGGGAATAATAAGAACACGAACCACGAGAATCCAGTTTTGGCATCTCTATTGCACTGCAAATTTATTTTATGAATGTGTGCACATTTGTCTATAAATAAGCATGCATGTTACCTGTTGATTTTGTATGGTTCATATCCCATAACCGATGAATTTGACAAAATTCAATTTCATTTCTCCTGTTGATCCAAAAATAACTGAAATAATAACAATGCAAAATATTCTTCTCTTTCAAATAGCCTTTTTATTCAACAGTCTCCAGCAAAATATTCTTCTCTTTCAAATAACTTTTTTATTCAACAGTCTCCAGCCTCTGGGCAGCAAGAGTACGTAGTATTCCTCAAGTCCATCATACTGTCCTTCCATCCGGCACACAATATTGTTTTAATGGATTGCCATAATATTTTATAAATATTACGTACATCTCTTGAAGATGTGCACATCAATAAATCAATTTGCTTCCATAATTTTACATGACTTATTGCTCATTTTGTCCTGTAGCTTAATGTAGCGTATGGCATAATCTCGTTAGCACAATCTGTCCCCAAGTTTTGAATGGATGCCATGAAACTTTGTCAATAGTAAGGTCATAAATTTGGTAAATAGTAAGGCAATCACCTGAAAATGCGTATCAACAAATCACTGTGTTCACACAACTTTTATAAAAGTTATATCCCTTATTTACTTGCAGCTGTGGACCATTCACACAGATATGACGTGGCATTTAATGTAGTATATGACATAATCATGTGAATACAGCCAGGCTAAGGTTCCAATACATTGCTATGACACTTGGATCACAGCATGGTCATCATTTGATGATGCACATATCGTCAAATCACTATGTCAAAGCAATTTATATAAGAAGTATTGCCATTTTGGGCATAAAGATGAATGTACAGTAGAACCTGTCTTGAAAGACCACCTCTTCTGCCAAAAATAATGGTCTCTCATAGCAGGTAGTAAGACTATATAATCAATAAATCTGTGCATGGAGATCCTGGTCTCTCAAAACAGGTGGTCTCTCAAGACAGGTTTTACTGTAGTGTATGGCAGAATCTTGTCAACACAATTCGTCCCACAGTATTTGATAAATCACTGTAAATCTTAGTATATACAGGGCTTCCGCTAGGCTTCGCATTTGTGGCCAAATGCAATAGAATTTTGAAAGTGGCTCTACTTTTAAATGACTGGCGAAAGATGTTGGCAACAAATTTTCATAAAGTAAATTTTTAATTTTTCATTGATATAAGCAACTTGGGCCACTTAATACCTGTTTTCACTATCCGCGGCAGTCAGTGGATCATGTCAGTAGATGATGAATAAGATGTTATTTGAACATGATTGCAGCTAACTGCAAGCTATCAGTCAGTTTTGAGAAGCAATTAAAAGTGATTAGTAGCAAATAAGAAATGACAGTGGGATATACTCTATTGTTAAACAGGTCGGCAAAAAGATTCAGTATCATTTGCACGTGTTAATTTGTGTTTATTGCAAACTGCGAGTGTGAGATGCACTTGGGACTGCTTGGTGTTTTAGGGATTATTTACTTAGATAACATGTTTTTGTGGTCTGAACTTAATTGAGTAATGCAGGATGCCACTACAAGAACACCAGTTGTCAACTGTAATGGGCCCGAGTCGCTTATATCAATGAAAAATTAAAAATTTATTTTATAAAACAGTCTGTATCAAGCACAAAGAATATGGCTAATCTAGCTCTGAAAAACAAAGATTTATATCCAGCTGTATCTAAGGCAGCTACCAGGTTACTTGTTGCCCCTATTTCTACTGCAGACTGTGAGAGGGGGTTCAGTTGCCAGAATCTGATCAAAACAAACTTACAAAATTCTATGGATATATCTACCCTGAAAAATTTTAATGGGCCCAGTGTTGAGAATTTTGATTTCTGGAAGGCATTTAAGAAATGGTATGGGGAAAAAAATGAGGCGGATACTGATGAAGTGTCAGTGACACTGTTCATAAAGATCAAGCAGTTTTTTTATTATCAGTTATAAAGAAACATTCTATTCATTCTTGCTTTTCATATGCTATATACTGAACTTCACGTGTATATAATGGTACAGTGTGACCCCGCTATAGCACGCTCCATTATAACACGGTCATGGTGTGGCTCCCGAAATTTCATATACATGTATTTTTCTCGTACACGAAAAAAAAAATTCTTTCTTAAAAGTACAAAAAAAAACCCCAAAAGGTTTATTATCATTTTAGGGAAGAGATCACGTATGAATAATGCAAGACGATCGTGGCGTGGCTTCTGAAATTTTATATGTATTTTTCTCATACACAAAAAAATAGTGTTTTCTTCTTAAAAGTACGAAAAATAACGTGTAAAAAGTTTATTCAGGAATTGCATAGGGCTTCGTCAATGTCGCATATTGCTAAATTTTTATTTTCCTTATTGGCGGTAAAATATACCATCTGGCGATTTTTTTTATTGGCGACATTGTTGGCTGTTTAAACCTGTATATACAACCACTTGTTTGGAGTGGAGAAATTCAGAGGCCCCATGAAAGGAAGCTGCAAAGTTGATATAATCCGCTTATGTTGACGTCTAGCATGAGTACTGTATATTTTGAGATATCCGCTTTATTTTTCAAATTTACATTTCTGGTAGCGGAGATTAACCGGACGAGGCATTATCTCATAATCTATCTTTCGTCGGATTTTTGGCCGCTCGCTAGTAATTAATATATTTACATAGACTGCCATTTGTATGTGGATGGTAAGTAAAATTCCTCTTCTTTTCACTCAGAATTAAATCCTTCAGAACATTCACATTTTCTGTAGTAATCCCTGTCATCAGAACACCTGCGTCTCTATCGTCAATTGACCCTTTCTTTAAATTTCTGACGCATGCGTGGAAGGCAGCATCACTTGACTACCACAAATGTAAAAAAAAAAAAAAAAAGAAAAACTTGTCTATTCGATAGGCAGGGAGGAACAGTAACTACAACTGACCATACGATGGCCAATTCATTTTTAAAAAATGTACCAAGATAAAATAGTAGCTGAAATTTCAAAGAAAACATATCCTTTGAAACACCGATTGTTATGAAAAGGTACTAAGCAAATGGGGAAAAAAATCAGTCTCAATCATGCAATAGAATTTTTTGATGTTGCCGCCACCATAAGAATGGGCATTTGTCTGGTTCTCCATGGCGGTCCTTTAGCGGTGACTTCAATAACGCATGCACCCTTCATCAAAGAAAGCCGACTACAATCTTCAATAAAAACAAAGAACCTTTCTTCAAAGGAAGTCAGTACCGAACTTAAATAAAAGCAATGGAATCAGATGGATTGTTTCATTTTCCAACATGACTGGAACACTTTTACTGTGCCATGAAAGTTTCCTTTTTACAGGAAAAATGTTTATGCTTACAAACTCTACCGACGGCGGCTTAAAACGCAAACTTTTACAGACTTGGGAAGTACTGAAAAGTAAAGGTGCTTCATCATTCGTTACGTGATTGTGCTATTTTTTCCACTAAATTCAGACCTATATGACCTGTGACAAAATTACTGAATATTTTAAATCTGTGTGTGTGCATATTTTCGATGGAATTACTTGTATTGTGGATTCAATGTATGTGACGTGATTCGCGGGTGAGTACACGGTGTTGATACTTTATTCATTGCTATACATTAGACATGTATATATATAAACAGTATACACGTATATGTACCAATGCGTGGTTCTCTGAATAAAGTAAAATATTATATATGCCTTCTCTATTTGCACTACAGGTGTATTTCTCATTTAATATGCATCAATTTAAAATGATAACTGTGCCAATGAAGCACGTATTTTTGAGCCCGCATTTATTACCTATCCCCCCCTGCACATTTTTTGGGGTACATGCATCATTTTCTTCAGCTAACTGACCTGGTTGCTTATAACACGGTTCGGTCTGTAACATGATTGGGTTCTATGGCTCCCAACTACCGTGTTATAGCAGGGTCACACTGTATTGTTATATTTATTAATAATTATTCTTGTGCTTTGAAATGTAATAAAAGCATGTAAAAACTGTTTCATTGTCATGTTTATACAAATTAAAAATAGGGCCAATAAAATATTACGCATATATTTAAGTCCCTGCATCATGGCATAAAATGACTCCTATGGATGAAAACTGGCTCCAGATTTTTAAATTTGGTGAATTTCATGGCGCAAAGAAAAATATTTCCAAGGAAGGTCCTGACATATTATGGTCATTATCTGAAGATATGAATATCGATGAATCACTCTGCTTGCTTGATATTTGCTAGAATGCTCTTTCAAACTTTGTACTTACAAAGTGTAAAACAGAATAATCTCATCAATTTTCAGCGGATCGCCATGAAACATTGTGCCTATTATGTCCATCGTCAGGTGGTGCGTATATTGCTAAATCAGTATTTCTCACAAGGTTTTTAGAGTTATTGCCCTTTTAATCCTGCAGCTGAAAGCAGTTTAAGACAGAATATTTTGAACACAACTTATCTTGCAGGTTCTTTTATGACTCTCTCTGAAACTCAGTACATATTATTATCTCTTTGACTTAAACTTATTTTTATAAAAGTTATTGCCCTTTATCATTACATACTGCTGGATGATAGAAATGATAGCACTGTTGTAGTATAACTACTCTTGCAGCTTTTCATAGACTGCTGTGAAATTATTATTGTAATCATCAGAATACATTAATGTTGGCCTATTATCACACAATTGTCAGGAGAGTTATGTCAGGAGAGTTATGCCCCTTTTGAACCATTTTATATCCATCATTGTGTATGGGTGGTCTACAGGACAGGTAGGGGTATATTTACATTAGCAAATCACATCTCTACTGTCATACTCAAAGATCTGACAGAAACTGCTTAGGGATCATGTTCTATTGACCCTTGAATCAGCCAATGGAAATGCAGCTTTCAGAAATTTGAAAGTTAATCAAATCATTCAGCACACACTGATGTTCTTCAGCCATACTGCTCAGTCTCCCACACACCAGGGTATAAGAATTCATCTGATTGGTAGATAAAATTATCGATTATGTTAATAATAATGGTCACCAGAACATAACCCCTAAGCAGCTGCTGTCAGATCTTCATGTAGAGCAGTGGAGATCTGATTTTAATCAGAATGCTATATGCATTACCCTCTCAAGTCACTCAAATTGTCTAGTATGTGTGTCATACCATTATGAAGAAGAAAAAATCAAGCCATGAACCCGATCCTGAATGAAATACCTTAAAATCAAGTAAACACGAAGCACGCACAATTTGTACTTGATAACTTGATAACAATATCATATTATTTTTAATAAATCAAGATGGAGAACACTTACCAATTACAATCAGTACTAACAGAGCTGTAGTGAACCCAACTCCTATATAAAACATTTTGCTAAGATTGTCAGCTATTTCTTCCAAAGTATCCAAGTTCGGTACCAATATTGGTGGAATAAGGAACCCAGCAGCTACACCAACCTGAAATACATGTATACAATTTGTTCATTACTACAAATGTTAGTAATTCATGACTTTGGCAATACAGATACCTAGGTGAATTTAAATCAACAACATTTTATGCATAAAATTGTGAGCAAATTTATTATCCAAGCATTACATAAATACCGGCCGAACATGTTTTGCATGTATATTAAATATATAAATTCAGGAATAACAGATATGATTCCAATATATAACACAGGAGAGTGTGATATATGTGCCAAATTTGAAATTAAAGGAAAAGGAATTCATTTTAGTAACAAGAGTCACTACAGAGTTAAGCCCTATTGAATTTTTCATCATTAATACATGGAAACATTGTTTGGACAATATAACATGTGAACACTCAAAAGGAATTTTATATGTCAAAAATGAAATCCACTACAGCTTGGGAAAGAGACTTCTAAAAATAAAGAATCAGGCACACAAATGCAGAGAGAAAGAGACAATGTACAGAGAGAGAATAAGATTGCAAAGCCTCTGGGTACATATTTATGGAATGCCAAGGCAGTTTTTATGGCCTATCATTACTAATGTCAGTGTACTTACCTTTATATTCTGCTTTACATATCATGGGTTTCTATATGCTGTCGACTTTTTGTTTCTTGCTGTGGTTTTGACACTATATACTGTGGTTTTATCCTTATATGTGGCGCCTGATTTCAATATTTGCTGTGTATTTTCTTTTATATTCAGTGCTTTATTCCTTGTCTTTATATTCACTGGCTATACATCATTATATACTCTAGTGTGAGTGCCACCAAAACGAAGGATAGTAAAAGTGGAAGTAAAAGTGGAAATGCTGGACTCACACCTAAAGTGTTATCAAATACATTTGTTTACCCTATCTTTTCCTGAAAAGCAGAGACACAGAATCCAAGTTTCCGTCCATCTATCCACAACACTTTTGTTTCTGCTCAAAATTTTGGAGCCGTTTGAGATTAAGTGATGAAACTTGGCATAGAAATGCAGCATCATTAGGAAGTGTGCCACATACAAAATTAGGGGTCTTGTCTTCAATACCAAGGGTTGATCCTGTAAGTTTTCTGTCAATTATTTCTTTCTGCTGCATTATTTTTAAGTCGTTTCAGACAAAAGGATGAAACATTCCATATGTATACATCATCATTAGAAGGTAATTTTGTAATCATATAAGTGTATAAGTGTAAAAGAAACCAAAATTATTTACCCTTGACCTTGACCTTAAAGATAGGTTCTATCTTCACGGTCAAAGTCATAGATAAATATTTTTGGTTTCCATTACACTTCCCTTTTGTTCTGTAACTTTGGAACATTAACAACATTCAGGATTCGGTACCTTGGAGGCTTTTAGAGATACATGTAATTATATACAACTTTCTTTACTTTTTTAATATTACTACAAGGAGTGTCGCATACCGTATCATAAGCCCTATCTTCAAGGGCAAGAATACTGGTACAGGTCAATATTTTAGGTTATAATTCATATTTTCCCTTTTGACTTTACTTTAGGAGAGCTTTATCAATGGATGAAATCTAGTGTAATTATACTGTCATCAGATTATGTCTTGCATTTCACACTTGGGGTCGTATCTTCAGAGTCAATGTCATTTGTCAATATTTTCTCTCATTTCTACTTGATATCATTTAACCTGCTCAAAGTATGAGGCTGATCCAAAGTACATGCATGTTTCTCAAGTTGGCATCGCATGTATCACATACCTTACCAAGGTAGGACACAATTTCTTATATTCACGGAGAAATACACAAACGTAAAAAAAAGTTTCGAAACTATAAAATTACCAATATTAAAGGCACCACAACCACAACACTACTCAAACATGTGTACCAAATTTCAAAGAGTGATCTTAAACGATTCTGGAGTCTTGCCTTGGGAACAAACATGCAGACAATATATGGATGGGTGGACAAAAGAAAAAACTTGAGAAAAAAGAAACTGAATACTTGTGTATAGTAAAAGTCACATTTAGAGCACTTATCAAATATATATCATGGGATTATCTGAATAGATTAACAGCAATATATCTTAAGTTATGCCCCTGAAACTGATTTGTGGTTAACCAAAGGAAAACGTGAATGTTAACATTGAAATTTGAAATTGTTGAAACTGAAGAACTGTGAATAGCAAAAGGCATGTCTACAACATATGTGTGTGTGTGTGTGTGTGTGTGTGTGTGCGTGCGTGCGTGCGTGCGTGCGTGCGTGCGTGCGTGTGTGTGTGTGTGTGTGATTTGGATTTTTAACGTAGCTTTAACAATTTTTCAGTCATATTGCTACGATGTCTGCAGTGTGGCAGTTTACAGTGATGTCTAACTCTGAGGAATCATATCGCAGACATGTAGCATGATGTCCCACCCAGTCACATTATCCTGACACCAGACCAACCAGTCCTAACACTAACCTCTTAATGCCGAGCGCTTAGCATGGCAGCTGTTAATACCATTTGTTACGTATATGTAATTTAATTGTGTTAGTTTTAAATTTCTTTTTTATTTTATTTTTATTTCATTACATGTTATTGTAATGATAACTTTATTCACTGGATTTGACATTTTTCCAGAAAATTCAGTTCAGTTCTGTTAAACCTGATAAATACGCAATTCGTAGAAACACTATATCTTTTGGTGACCTAGATTTCAGGGCCTGTTTCAGCTGTGTTTTAAACAACTTTTTTCTTTTTAATTATTGAATCTTATAGTAATATTCGTCCAGTACAATCGAATCCGTACATGGCCTACATGATAACTGACATATGATGTTACTACGTTTCTCGAAAAGAAGTGATCACATGACCCTATCACGTGGTTCGTTTTGAGTTGTAGTTACGAGTTAAAGTGATGATTCATAGTGTTTTTTAGTCAGTTGTAAATCATACCTTCTGGCTCAAAGGTATTATTTTTGTTGTTGCCAGTTTGAATTGAGTTTTTATTTAAAATAATTTATTCACCCTGGAAAATACTTGTGCTCATCAGAAGTCTTGGACAAAGACATTTACTGAAAATTATTCGGAATTCTAAACCTGGAATATATTTCTTGGTGATTCAACAAGGAACTGTTGACACGACAACACAAAACAGGTTATAGAGGATGTCATCGCCTTCCATCTTAGAACTTCATCGGGATTCGAACTTTGATTCATTTAGAACTTTTAAGTGATAGGACTTGTATTTTTAATTATTGGATTAATTTTTGGATTTGATTCATAAACCGTAAGTCCTTTTTCATATTTTTACCTTGTTTTTCTAGGGAAATAAATTATTTTGTTAAATTTACAAAGCTTGTTGGCTTCACTCTTTTCTTTGTATGAGTCTAGACATGTAACACATTTTTTAAAGTCTCTGGTATGTCTCGGCCAGCATTCGAACCCGCGACCTCCCGCATTCGAGGCTAACGCTCAAACCACTAAGCCACCGGAGCGGTCAACATGAGTCTAATATGTGTACTCAGTTTCTTCACAGAAACATCATAAACAGTTTGGGCTTGATATCAAATATGGATAATGCACAAATGGATAGACACACAGACAAAACTATTAAAAACATTTTAAATGTGTACGAAACTGCATCAAAATATCTTTAACATAGTGGGGTTATGCTCTGGAAAATGATCGTGAATGATGGATGGATGGATGATCAGACAAACAGATGAAAAGTTGTAAAATATTTAAATGAATTATAAATAAGCAAAAGGCAAAACTAGTCTTCTAATATGAATACCAAATTTCATAGATATCTTAAATAGTTTTGGAGTTTTGCACTGGAAATGAAAGTGTAGATCAGTGATGAATAGACAGAAAAAACAACAAAAACAACAACAACAAAAAAAGATTTCATATGGAAAACTTTAAGTAGCAAAAAGGCACATCACCAGTCCAGTATGTGTAACAAGTTTCATGCAGATACTTTGAACAGCTGGAGAGTTATGCTGCAGAAATGAACATGTTTACAGACATACAAATGGGTTATGAATAGAGAGAGGGACAGAAATAGTGATAGCTATACCACCCT
Source organism: Megalonaias nervosa (assembly GCA_016617855.1). Lineage (NCBI taxonomy): Eukaryota > Metazoa > Mollusca > Bivalvia > Unionida > Unionidae > Megalonaias > Megalonaias nervosa. The sequence goes on from JAECUM010000692.1 coordinate 74,319, forward strand.
CATTGTATACGCATAGGAGGGAAGGGAGGGGTATACAGTGGAAAAGGTATTTAGAAATAAATCATGGTTCAATGAAAATACCAAAGCATATTCCACATTCTTTCAATTTCATAATCTTATTACATACACATCGATATACACATCAAGACTTGGTATCTAATGTTCAGAGCATTTAGCCCTGTTTTAACTGTATTTAGCCCATAATTTCAGCCAGTTCTGCGCGTTGTATCTGCAATGTCAACAGTTATCCCCAGTGATATATTTGAAAATAATGTGTTCAACAGCTGATCATTAACAAGAGCTAGTGATCATCACATTATACACATGCCCAATGTTTTATAGTCCTGTATGCAGGTACTAAACAGGGCCAGATCAAGTCAAGTGTTGGGGCAGCTGCTAGTACCATTTCTATAAGTCTTTGGTATGACTTGGCCAGGGTTCGAACCTGCAACCTACCACATCTGAGGCTCTAAAAACTTTAAGAGAATAAAAATTCAAAATTATCTTGAAAAAAGTACAGTTCAAATCTGGTTGTTTACAAACTTTCAAAAGGGACCTGACTTTCCTCAAAAGGGCACCAAAGCAAAAGTCTGTGTCTATTTACTCACAGTGGGCATAATACCTAATAAACGTGCACAAGAACAAAATGATGTTCATGTGGCCAGTGACTGTACGTTTGTGTGCTTTATTTTAGCCCGGGGAGGGGGACAGAAACCCTGGACCCCAATCAACCAGTCCTGCTTGAGCACACTAAAGTTAATGTGCAGAAACCATTATTTCCTTATCAGGTTTGTATGACCTTGTCCTCTGACCATTAGACCCCATAATTAATGGATATCTTTATTACCTTAAGTGTACCTTAAGTGTACACCAGTCACAAAGTTTTGCTGAAGGAACTCTCTATGGATCAAAAAGTTACACTGCAAAACCCATTCCTCTTTAAGCTAGAATGGCCTTTGACCCTTTTTTTTACTCCAAAAACCAATAGGCTTCTTCCATACCTTAACCACATGCCTTCTACAGGGTTCAGTCAAGGTACATGCTCGAAATAAAAGTAATACAAAAACCATTTACTTCTTCCAGCCACGACCTTGACCTCTGACCCTATGATTAAACAAAATCTATATTTCTTCATTACCCAATGCCTAAATTGTCCACTAGCTTTCATGACGGTATATAGTTGATAACTGACATTTTTCATTTTTCTGCGGACATTTTAATTGTTTCAATCATGGCAACATTGACTTTTTGACCAACAAATTGAGAGGCTTTACCTTACCAAAATGCCAGCTACCAAAAGTTTGGGTCTGATGTTATTGTGCGGAAACCATCTTTGTTTTTTCCGTCAAAATGACCTTGGTATTGGACCCTTTGACACAGGGAGCCGCAGTAGCTCAGCTGGTACAGCGTTGGACTCGTAATTCAAGGGTCGTTGGTTTGATACCCACACAGGTCAACCTGGGTCAGCAGTCCCGTTTTGTCCTTGGAAAAGGCACTTTGCTCATATTTGTTCGGGTTGATAAAGCCAATAATGTGTTCAACATGCCGTTAAAAGCAACAAAAACAAAACAAACAAATGACCTTATGACACCAAATTCAACAGTATTCTTCCTTACATCATGTACAAGCCACCCGCGAATATTTGGTAACTGCAAATGGTGGACAACATGAGTTAAGTGTCTTGGCAACATACAGACAAATGGAGAGGCATCATAACATAATATGGCGGGCGTGTAAAACCACTGGGGTGTGAGTCCTGCAAGTCTGATTGCACCATATCCGATTTCGGAAGCACTCAATCGAGTCTCGGAGATTCTGGAGTTACCTCATTATCATCATCGTCGTCGTCATCAAAGCACAAAACTGCACGAAAAAGCATCGCATATATAGCTGTAAACTATGCACATAAAGATATAACCGCAGAATATTAAAACATGGAGTAAAGCGCCGAAAACTAAGCAAAAAATGCATCGCAAATATTTGAGTAAACACAACATATAAAAACAAAATCACAGCAAGTAATAACAAAAGTACTGTATATGATGTATAAACCGGATATAAATAACATCTAACTACCTCATATAAATAGTCTCTAACTACCGCATATAAATGATATCTAACTACCGCATATATATAACGCCTATCTATCGTATATAAATAACGTCAAACTACCGCATATAAATAACGCCTAACTACCGCATATAAATGATATCTAACTACCGCACATAAATAATAACTACCGCATATAAAAAAGTCTAAGCTACCGCATATAAATAATATCTAACTACAGCATATTTTTGTCTAAACTACCTCATATAAGTAATGTCTAAATACCGCAAATAAATAAGATCGAAGTACCGCATATAAATATCTAAACTACTGTATGTAAGTATTGTCTAACTACTGCATGTAATGTCTAACTACCGCATATAAATATCTAACCTACCGCATGTATCTAACTACTGCATATAAGTAATGTCTAACTACCACATATAATTATCTACGCTACCGCATATAAGTAATGTCTAACTACTGCATATAAATGTCTAAACTAACGCATATAAGTAATGTCTATGAAACCATCTCATAATATAGCAAAAAGACTGCGTATAATTACGCATCTACCATACAAAATAAAGAAACTACATGGCAAATTAAGAAAGCACTTAATATAAAGACAAAAGCACATAATAAAATAATGAAAGGCTAATCCTGATGTATCATACATAGCATGGAAGATACACATGTTAAATAACATTACATTTCATTGACATACACATGGTCAGAGTAAAAAGAGTTTTTCTATTTTCAGTTACAGTTAAGAATGCCTATGATTACTATATTCATGTAGACTGACTATATTACCACTAAAGAACTGCCCACGATATTCGTGTTGATTTATTTGGTTACCACAGAGGAACTGAAAGTATAGCAAAGATCAGCCATAGCACTATTTTTCTTAGACAGTCTTGTTTACGAATATTAACTGTTCGTGTCATCTGAAAAAAAGAAGTTACTTTGCATCTATAGGTTATACTATCAGAAAGATTATTTTCTTCTTAAGATAAGTTTGTAATGGTCAAGAACATTACCTGGTTACCGAACACTCCTATGGACGTTGCAGTTGAAACCTCGTTGGCCCCGAACCACACTGCCGCCAGTCTAGGTGGAATTCCTAATATAAATATCTGCGCAATGGCACAAATGGTTTGCGAGAACATCAAAACACCAAATCTATCCGGGGCCACGCTTGCGCATTTGAGTCCGGCCCCTAAGGCATTTAAGAAGGCACCGCATATCACAGTTATCTTTAGTCCTTTCTTGTCTAAAAGCCATGAAGCTGGGAATATTAACGGAATGTACGCAAGCATGTAAATCATCGACAGCCAATCTATTGCTGTTTCCTGCTGGAAAGAATCTCCGGGAAGACTTTCATTGTAGAATTTAACGATCACGTTGGCTATAATATTTAAATGTATCCATTGGTAGGCGTTACTGAAGGAAAAGGCAACAAAAAGCACCAGGATGAGCCATCGACGCTTGTAAACCTGCGGAATTTCCAGATAGACATCTGCTGTTTTTGAAGCCTCGGTTGGGGTCACTGGCGGCAAAAGTTTGTCCTCGCCACCTTCTGGCTTTCTTTCTGCCTCTTTGCTGAGTATTTCACCTGACATGATAACAAATGCAAACTTAAAGGTCTCAAATCGTGGCACAAGACTTTGTATCAAAGGTGAATGTTGAAAATGAGATACGTGGGCAATGCAAGTTAGCATAGAATTGTCAGCCCGAGATAGATTATGGGTTCAATGACAACCTAAACTGGCCTAGTTTCGTATCAGCTTCGACAGATAAAGTAATAATGTGTCGTTGTGTTGAGTATGAAAAGTTCTGAATTCATCTAAACCGCCTTTCGAAAGATAAATTAATTCAACAGACTTTAGACCTGCTAGAGATGAGGTCAAATGACCGTTCAAAAATGTACTGGCATGTCCGATGTCGTAAATGATTCAGTCATCATGATTTTCGTTGAATCTGTGACGTTCTTTCTAAGATCTAATGTTTAAACTGGACAAGGGAAATAACTATCAGTCTATGTTCAACGCAAACGAGCCACTCTTGTCAGTGATAAAACTTCTAAACGTTCTTCTCATGGTCAAACCAAGCAAGATCAAGTGTCAATTTTGCCGCTTATGCGAACGTTGGTCAATAGTCTATATAGGATTTTTAATATAATAAACAGAGCTCAAGACTGAATTTAAACTTTATTTTCCTTTTTTTACTTGAAACATTTGAGTGATCTACCCCGAGGCATAATTTGTTTGTTTTTGGGGTAGAAGGTTCAGAAACTTACTATTCATTACTGGTAATTAATAGTCCCCTAAATATAGTGTTTGCTTCCATTACATCGACTATGTCATTGATTATTATCAATCAGTTAGTGCTTTCTTGGACAAAAAAAAAAAAAAAAAAGAACATTCACATGCATCGTGCAAACTTATGAACTTAGAGAACTGCCGCCAAAATTTCTAGAAACCTGGAGAACTGCCAAAATTAAGAAATTTACAAGTGGTTTAGCAAATTTATTAGCTTTAGGCCCAGTAGTGGCGCGAGGGTTCGAGGCGCCCGGGGGGCAATGTTCTTTAGTAGTGCCCCTACCAAAGCGCCCGGGGGAATGTCTTTAATGGCGCCCCTACTCTGCCAAAGAGAACATTTTTTGTCAGTTGCCAACCTCCAAACTCCCCCACCCCCATCTAAATATTTTTGTGAAGAATTGTCCCCGTTACACTTTAGGTGAGATGAAATAATATGAAAATTTCTGCCCAAAAAAAAAAAAAAAAAAAAAAAAAAGGCCCGCGACCGCGCTCCTCCGCCTCTCGTGCTGCCACTCCTCAGGCCAGCGGAGTATTTCTGATTTCAAGCCATGTTAGAAGGAACAAAGGCACGTATATATATTAAACCATCAAGAGAAGTGTTTTGCCAGTCGATTCACAAGGACGTAGCCTGGAAAAAATTGGTAGTATCTTTAAACAATCTTATAGTGTATAATAATAAAATCCTACATATATGTTAAATCTTTTAACAAGTTTATACTGAATAATATTAAAACCCTACATATATGTTAAAGATTGACTCTTATAACAAGTTTATACTGTATTATAATAAATTCCTACATATATGTAAAAATTGTGTCTTTTAACAATTTTATACTGTAAAATAATAAATCCTACATATCTGTGAAAAGGTTTTATCTTTTAACACTCTTATACTGTATAATAATAAAATCCTACATATATGTCAAAATTGTATCTTTTAAAAATTTTAAAGTGTATAACAGTAAAATCCTGTGTATATATGTCAAAACTATGTTTTAAAATTTTTATAGCGTATAATAAAATCATTATATATATATATATATATATATATATATATATATATATATATATATATGCGTGTGTGTGTGTGTGTGTATATATGTGTGTGCGTGTCAAAGTTGTATTTTTAAACAATTTTTGAGTTTATAATATGTCAATAATGTATCTTTTAACAATTTAACAATTTTATACTGTACTTTTGAAGTATCTACCTCATAGATGTTATGTTCTTGCATCCAAATATTTGGTTTACGGACATTTTTAAGAGTAAACAACTTTTCAAAATTGTGACGGATGCGAACACACACACACGCGCGCACACACACACAGACATCATGAGATGTTTCTGCCCACATCTTAAAAAGGTAACATCGCTTATTCAAAATTTATCTAAAATTTTTGCATTTCCAGAATATTCATACTTGCATAGCTTGCTTAGAGAAAAAAGCGACGGCAAGAGAACTATTAAAGTGCAGGTATGCTGATGACAATGATGTTACTACAGCGTGTGTGTGTGTGAAGGAATGTCAGCATAATACTTACTATATGCTACCAATTGCTCACATGGTTTACATAGCTGCCGTAATACTGTAACAACAAAACCTATGCAAAACTATCCCACAAACTTTCTATCAAGCTGATGTTTACTTATTTTACTAAATTCTAATAAAATTTCTTTCAAAAACTAAAGACAAACATATAGTCTGTGGCTCATAATCAATAATCAAAGAAATTGTTGTCCAATACACGCCCCGCCAAAGGTTTCTATCTGACCGACCAACCTTTCATAACTTGGGTCTTATCTTGTGCCTTCTAACGCCTTATCTTTCCCAAATTTCTCATCGGTCCCGTGAGTGAGACAAAATGCACGCGGAAAGGTTGGAAACCCCTGACCTAAGATCTTGATGATATAACCCACATACCAACTTTTACAGAAAATGGATGGAAAATATTGTTTGTAGATTGGGGAACTCGGTACCCTCATCCACCCACTTTGAACACTTAAATATCAGTCAGTAAAACGAAATATATACGATTAAGTAGAAGACCCCTAAACTTTTAAAGATTTATAATTTGTTTACCAAACCTCTATTTATACATCCCCACCTGACCTCGTCGTAATAGTGTTCTGAAAAAATACAATCATTTCCATGGAAAATTCCACAATCCCTTGAACTCAAATACTACTAAAGATTTTGCTTACTACTAACAATCATGACTAAAGTCAGGTAGGCTAAACTTATCCAAAACCCTCAATCACGATCATGACAAAATCAGGTACACAATATAAATTAAATAAACCCATCAATAAGGAATTTGAATTTTTAATTTTATTATTTGGGCAGGTCCGAGTAAAATTATTTTATTTCAGCACCGTATGGGCCCGAATATTTTATTTCATTTGCATAAATAAATTAAACATCCCTGCCATCCCTGCCCAGCTTGAAGGAGGTCGCTTACGTTTTGTCTGGCGCGCCCTGCGACCTTTCATGTACTTGTTCACACAGGTCAGTTCGTCTCTGAAATTTAATGGATTTCCTGTTCCTAATAGTCTTGCCTCTTTAAACCAAACTGCCGGTTTAAATTTTATATTTGTGATTCAAAGTTGTTATGCTTTAAAAAAAAAAAAAAAAAAAAAAAAAAAAAAAGCAGACAACAATTTTGATAACAGACCGACCAATTAAGTTCTGGGAGAGGTTTGGAAATTTCGCTCGAGCTGGATTATTTGTTTGTCCGTTGCCGGTTTCAATGTGACATTTAAAATTCAAAGTTGTTAAGCTTCTTAAACTCAGATACCTATTTTGATAAGAGACCGACAAATTAAGTTTTGGGAGAGGGCTTGCAATTTTCTCTCGTCCTGGACTACTTTGTCCGTTCTGAAGGACACGAAGTTTTCAACTGATAGTATTGGTAATATTAAGAGTATGGGGGAGCAGATTATAAACAAATTTCCGAGCTAGGATGGGTTAAAATCATTTTCACACCGCGCCTTCTAATTAAGAGAGAGATGAAGTCTTGCGAGGAAATGATTCTGGAGTAGTGTTAAAAAACAACCCAAACAACTTTGTCTACAGCACACTATCATTTTATTTGCTCTTTAAAAAAAAAAGTTGAGCAGTGAAGACTGCAATCAAGATACACAACAATTACGCTGGAGCGGTGATATATCGACATGCTTTGATGCGCGCACTCTAACATGTTTGATTTTATCAAGGAGCTGTTATTGAGAGTTGATTGTTTTCGCCTTCTGTTGTTTCCTTGACAACATTCTCCTTTAATCTCAGGATGCCACAGGCTGTTTATTTCTTCATCAGCGTCTTTACATTTCATTCTCTGAGCAGTCCCCTTCTCCCCATCTCTGCTCACACGTCATCGTTTGAAAACAACTTGAATTAAGAGATTTGATATTGTGATTGACTCTGGCGGCCCTCTTTCTGCGTGTCCAAGTAGAATGGTCCTTATTGTAAATCATTATACAACTCATGATAAAGGCTACTTTTCCTAAGGCTGATCTGAAACCTTGTACGAGATGTGTTTCTGATACAGTGGGACGACAATTTTATGGGGGGGGGGGGCTAACATTTTCTTTTGAGCCGGGATATTTGTTTTTCTTTAACCTCAGTATTTTTTCAACTTATATAATGAATACAAGAAGGGGGAGTTTGCTATAAATCACAGCAAGAATTTTCTTTCAATCTATTTAAGAACCGGATTTCTGCATTTTTTTAAAAAAATCACAAGACCCTCTACCACTTCTCGAAAACTGAACAAGAGTCCCTCGAAGGTCTGGCACTCTACTGGCTTTTAACCGATGCGATGAAGCCCTATGATATATTCTTCAGCTATAGCAAGATTTTCAAATTAGCTTTAGTGGTGGTCAACTTGGCACCATTTTCATGAAAGATCAACAGGCCATCATAAGAACTCTTCTGGTGGACACCTCCATTTTGATATGACTTTCCGTTTTGGAGCAACAATAACAAGATTTTCAAGATGAATGCCATGGTGATCATATACGCTATCAAATTGGCACCATTTCTATTTTGTACCCAACATCATAAGAAGTTGACAAGCAAAAACCCTATGCTGAGTGTTGTGTTGGGATTAACGCCATATTTCAGCACATGATAGGCTATACAAGTCGGCCTGTATATTTGGTGAAGGAAGAACCCTGGGAATAACCACCGACCGAGGGGAGCTACTTGCAAGCCTTCTCACAAACAATGCCGAGATTCGAACCCACGCGGACAAAGGTCAGATGTAAATGATCAGTAAAGGCGAGCGCCTTAGACCACTTGGCCACCCGCGTCCCATCCCATGTTGAAACAAACACCCATTCAGGAGGAGTAATGATAATATTTTCAAGATGACCGCTATGGCGGTCATGTTGGACATCAGATGGACATCGTTTTCATTTTGGGCCGACCAGACATCACAAGAAGTCCACGTGAAAATCCCATGCTGATATGACTATCCATTCAAGAGGAATAGAAAAAAACAAGATTTTCATACTTCCCATCAGATCAGCACCCTTTTCATTCAGGACCAAATAGACATCATAAGATGTGTTCTGGTGAAAACCCCATGTCAATATGACTTTCCATTCACAAGGAATAGCGATAAACATATTTTCCAGATGGCCGTTGTGGCGTCCATATTGGACATCAAATGGGCCCCATTTTCATTTAGGCCAACTAGACAGCATAAGAAGTCTTTTAGTAAAAACTCTCTGTTGATATGACCATCTATTCAGGAGGAGTAGGCGTTAACAAGATTTCAAGATGGCCACAGTAGCAGCCATATTGGATGTATGATAAGCACCATTTTCTTTAGGACCAAATAGATCACTAGAGCATGGGAAGAATGTGTGCGTAAAATTTCATGGCAATCCTCGAAGTGGTTCAGCGGGAGTAGCGATAATAACTTTGTGCTAACGGACGGACCAGCCTAACCGCTTTTTAGTCTATGATAATGGAGGGTGATTACTGCCACAATTCTATGCGTGTATTTTAATTCTACGCATGTATTTTCTATTATTATATAATGTAGATTCTATCCTGTATTATTCTACTTGTATCTTATATTTGTTCTATGCTGTATGTTTTATTTTGTTATTGTTTTCTTTTGCAGTTTGCATTTTCTATGTGTGTAGGTTAGTTGTCTTCATGTGGTGTGTCGAAGGCAGGATACAGCCTGGCGGAACCCATCCCTCTCCAGACTGAATGACTACAGCCGAAATCCACTGATATAATGTGGCGCGTCCTGGCTCTGAGCACATGGTCGTTGAGCTCATCTTGGAGCCATTCCGCCCTGGCCGTTGACTTGATCGAGGAAGACTTCCGCCCAGTGATGCTATGCTATCATCACACTATTTCACCCATAGTTGGAAGACTCGTGGGGGCGGGAGTGTCTTATTCCATCCCGTACGGATCCAATGGACCTGTACCACTGTCCATAATGATGGTTATATTGATGGTTTAGCAGATGAAAAAGAACTGGCTGATTTGGTTGAGCGCCTCGACAAAATCTCCACAGCATACGCTATGGAGATTAGCGCCGAAAAAACCAAACTGATTACAAACAACACCAATGGCGTGCAAAAATAAAGGTCAGTGGACAGAAGCTGGAAAGAGTCACAAGCTTCAAGTATCACAGATGAGGGCTCCAAACCATAACTACTTTGCATGATTGCCCAGACAACAGCAGCAATAACAAGGTTGAGACCAATATGGAAAGATACCAACATTGCTTTTGGTTCCAAAATAAGGCTGATGCGCTCGATTAACATATCTGTCTTTCTGCATGCTTGTGAAACATGGACGCTCGCATCAGATCTACAAAGAAGGATTCAAACCTTCGAAATGAGATGCTACCACAAGATCTTGGGCATCTCATATATTGACCATGTAACCAACGAAAAAGTCCACAACAGGATCCAACGAGACATCGGATCCTATGAAGACCTCTTGACCACTGTAAAAAACTGTATAAAAAAAAAAAAAAAAAGCGCAAACTTAAGTGGTACGGTCAAGATCATCTGGACTGGCAAAAACAATCTTGCAAGGCACAGTGTGAGGGTGCAGAAGAGGCAGACAGAAAAAGAGGTGGGAAGACAACATTAAGGAGTGGAGAGGCAAGGGATTTGGAGATTCTCAAAGGGCAGTAGAGAACAGGGAAAGATGGAGAGAATTGGTTGTAAAAGTCAACTGTGGTGCCCCAACGACCTCTTGGGTTAAGGGATTGATGATGATGATGATGATGTGATGAACATTCCAAATTGCATCTTCACATCTGCCAATATTTATGACTGAGTTTGTTAGGTATGATATTACAATACTGCAATTTCGTGTCTTCAGATTCCATTTAAGTGATTTTTTAATATTACATACGTTAACGTTCTTAATTGTGTCTTTCCAACTCTAAATTTTCTCTCTGCAATTAACAGATTTAATTTCATAACACACTGTTAAGTATTACACAAGTAAAACGTACACATGCTGAAAGTTACAATGAAACGCATTAAAGTGGCAAGCTGGCTGTTAAACATGACGCAAGATGCAATAGACTGAAGTCCCATTATGACAACAGAGGTCGCCGTAATAACCAAATAACCATATCTGGTTGCTGGCCCCTTCCCAGACAACGTAGGTTGTCGGCTGGAGTCGATTTGTACAGCAAATTCTATTCCCTCTGGGCTTCGCTCTTCGTTCATGCGTGGATTCTTTAATATCCGATGTACCGACGTGGAAACTATTTTCCATGTGCTTTCTACATTCGTTCTCTTTTTTCCTTTTAGCAGAATCATCTCTTTACACCGCTGGTTATGTGTCTCTCAAAGACTTCCACGAAACGTCCCTTGGACAATCTTTACGCTGGAGTACGTTTTACTACCCCCGGAGCCAATACCCTTTTCACTTAACGCAAAAGCTTAGACTGTTTGTTCTGCTGAGAAAGCCCTTATTAAAACAAACGACTTCGCCTGGGAAACCCACCCCATGCGATTAATTTGTCCAGTCGGAATTTAGGTTTATCTAGCCCCCATCGTTAAGGGGGCGCTCACCAGTTATTATGTACTTTTGAAAGAGTGACGTATGTAAGGTGAAGTTGTTTGCATTTAAAACATGCACAGTGGAGAGAATGTTGGCTTACCTTTATGCTACTTTGATGTAATGTGGCTGACATTTCTTTGGATATTGTACTTTTGGAAATTGTAAATGATCTTAGCATACTGCTAACTAAAATGACTTCTGCTCCAGAAATCGGCCTGAATTTGTCTAAAGTACACTATCCTTAGCACCTATTAAAACAGGGAAAATGAATTTTGCCAGACTAGACAATACCAGCATCGGAAAGTGCAATGAATGAATTACCAAATATATAAAATGTACAAAAAAGTTATCGGCTCTTTTTTTTACAATTTACCTCTAAAGTTCAGGAAGTGAAAATGACCAATTTGAGCTAGTACTTTTTTGAAAGGTGCACATCTGGAGTAAGGCCAAGCTGTATACTCTATAACCCATATTACAACCATCAATAATACACCAAAATAAAGGTAATTAAAGGTTCTTTGAAAAATACCTAAGATATACAAGGTCTTTTTTAAATAGCCAGTATAACTAGTGAGGAAACCTGGGGAAATTCTTTTTCTTTAAAATTCTAACCCTATGCAAAATACGAAACTGTAGAGCGCCACCTTAAAACAAATATAAAATTTTATGCAATTATTTTTTTTATTTTCATATTATTATGTATGATGTTCTGAATAAAATGGTACATCAATATTGGTTTTATGCATGAAAATAAGCTAATTATGCTTAATATGCTCCTGCTTACATAATTTGCCATGAAGCATGTTTGTGTGAGTAGTGACCTTAATTATGGGAAATTGTTAGTCTTAGAATATAGGAATAAAGTCAACTTAAATTTAAAACTGTTGTATTAAGTAAAAGAAATATATAGTGAAAATGTTTCTTTTCATTTATTTGCAATGAAATTAAAAAATAAATGATGACAAAGCAAATTTGCTTTCTTCCATATTAAACAATTAGCTAATATTTTACCCTTTGACCTTTATGAACCTCACCTGTTCCATCCCTTTTCAAACTGTAAAATATATTGTTGACATCTCAGGAATAATTATGGCTAGTTTCATGTTCCCATCTTTCAGCATAACACTGGTTGCCATGTTGACAAAATGCAATGTGCATTTTTAAAATAGCTCACTTTTTATCATAAGGGAGGGAAGGCTGTACCTTTTTGAGATTCTGACACTAATAAATACTGTTCTGACGGGGAAAATACAGGAGAATTATTCAAAAGGACTGTTTTGATGCTTGCGACTTTAATATTTCAGTCATACGATCAAAGTTAAATCATACAATAATGATACCTATGTGCTCTTTAAGGGGGCGCTCACCAGTTATTATGTACTTTTGAGAGAGTGATGTATGTACGAAACTGTAGAGCGCCACCTAACACACGCCCTTCAGGATTTGGAACAGTTCCCATTCCCCCCCCCTTACTAAACTGATCTCTGCAAAGTTTCAACTTATTACAAATATTTCAGCAAGAACAAACGTTGTTTCTGCAACATCTCAACTCTTGGCATTTCTATAAACAAAACCAGAACTTTACCCTTTGACCAGTTTCGCCTGATAGTTATCAAACGGAACCTCGTTAAGAATCAATCAAGTCAGTATCAGATGTATAAAGAACGGGCATCCTCAAACGTGCCACGGATTTAATTCCGTGCCAAATCACATACATTAATTTAATGTTTCTATGTGTCACAATGACACCCGTACATTTCACAGACATCAGCAAAGTTAACATTGTTACAGATAAATACGAGTGTTCTCTCTCTCTCTCTCTCTCTCTCTCTCTCTCTCTCACGAGATAACGGCAATTTAACCAACGTTTTTCAGTGGGATAGAGGTTCCGTGGCTATGTCTTCCATGCTTTGAAATTGTAATATACTGGACCCAGGACAGTTCTGCCTCTTTGGTGATTATCTAACAACTCAATCTGTAGTAATAATAGGTCATTACAGTAATGCTCCATTATGACAACAACTCGACTGGTCTGGTGGCCCAAGTGGTTAGAGCGCCCGCCTCGGATGCGGGAGGTCGCGGGTTCTAACCTAGGCCGAGTCATACCAAAGAATTATAAAAAAATTTTACAAGCAACTGCCTCGCTAAACGCTCAGCATTAAGAGGTTAGTGTTATGACTGATCGGCCTGATGTCAGGGTAACGTGATTGAGTGGGACATCATGCTAAGTGTATTCGGCATGACGCCCCAGTGCCAGGCATCACTATAAACTGCCACACTGCTGATATCGAAGCGATATGACTGAAAAATTGTTAAGTTACGTTAAAAATCCAAATCACACACACACACACACACACACACACACACACACATTATGACAACAGATGGCGTTAATTGCAATATGTAATTTTCTCTGTACTACATTTAAACTTCAACAATGTTATATATTTCTACCGTTATTGTGGTTAATATGTAATCAAATATACTCTCAGAATGCAGCGAGACTCAGAAATTGAATAATGCAACGTAGAATGTTGACGTGTATAATAATGAAAATATGCACATGAAATCTGAAGATATGAAATGGCAATATGACGCATAGGAAATTTGAAACGAACTATTAACAGATGTACAGATGCAATCCTGAATGTACATCTTACACACACACACACAAAAAGTAGAAAAACGAAATAATGCTGAAAAAACGACACAGCATATACTAACTGAAAATACGTGCATAGAACTATGGCGGTAACCCCCCTCCCTATTATGAACAGTTAGCTAATGAATGGTCCCTTAGATATCTCTCCGTGAAGGCCGACGCCATCTAAAAGCAACGGCTGCATTATGGAATCAAAGTAAAAAGAATAACAACAAAAAAAAGCTTGTCTTTTTATTATTAAGTAATTGTTTAGGGTATACAAGAGACGTTATCGGTACAGTAGCTTGATCTGAGCGCTTGTTCTGTGTCTTATTTGATAGCGAACGGACATCGAATCAGGCTTGAACTTGATCAACAATCTCCTGAATAAAAACGTCACGGCAGTACGTCTCCAGTCACTGCAGAGTCATGACTGGACAGCCACTTTATTTAATGTTTTCAAAGATGCCATTGCTCTAACATGCGCTTATATTCAAGCGAATGTGAAATTCATTCCTCTGAATATCGTGCGTACCAGGTTCAGTTTCTACTTTTATAACTGAGAAGTTTCTTGAATGTGCTGTCGTTAAAATTCATTCACTTGATCCTATGAAAAACCAATGCGTGTGGATTGGTTTGACGGCGTTTTATGGTAATATGGTGCCGAGGAAAGTCATTATTGTCATTGCAACAATAACATTTACAACTGCAACGATATTTTTAAATGCATATGTATGCCGTTGCACCAATACTTTTGCTGATGCAATAGTCCAGTAGTATATTTTGATGGGTCAACGGTATATGCTCTAAAAAAAAAAAAAAAAATTATACTGGTGCACAAATATATGAATACTGTTGTACCAACAACAAATCCTGCTGCAAAGGCATCAGTGATAAAAATGCCCTTGCAGCGGTAAATTTTATCCTTGCAACTGCCGAAATTAAAGTTGCATCAACAAACTCTGGCGTTGCAGTGATACTTAGATACCGTTGCAACGATATTTGGATACAGTTGCAACGGTAACGGTAGTTTTCGCTCTTTTCGTATATTATCTACCTATGACTCTTTTCGTAGGTATAACACAATCCTACACAGTTAGATCGACTGGAATCTCGAAAGGGTTATAGCCTCTTGTGTTCAGTCACTATCAGATGAGTCCAAAAATGTGTAACGTTTTACAATATTTCCTCACACTTAACTCCGAAATCAAATTAGCTATACGACCGCAGATTATAAAACCGTGAAAAAATGCATGTCAGATTGGTTTATTTGACAATGTGTCGCACAGATAGCGTGATATAACCGTGTGGTAATAATATACAAATTGCCATGGTCCTGGTTTGCACTTTGCACTTTCCGCACACACATTAGCCAGTTTATAGTGCATTTGAACAACAAGTTCAAAATACAAATCGGTTAACAAAATGAAACATGACTTCTGAATTGGGCCAAGTAAAGTCAATGTATAATCTGTTTTGACTTTCAAAAAAGTACTAGAGTATATGTATAGAGTCGGAGTAGTTATAATACCATGAGTACGACACAGTAGGTAATGGGATACAGTGATCAAAAAAGTACTAGAGTATATGTATAGAGTCGGAGTAGTTATAATACCATGAGTACGACACAGAAGGTAATGGGATACAGTAATCAAAAAAGTACTAGAGTATATGTATAGAGTCGGAGTAGTTATAATACCATGAGTACGACACAGAAGGTAATGGGATACAGTAATCAAAGTTCTAAATTAAATGAAATAACCTTACCGACTTAGACTGAAACATTGCCACAAAAATATAAAGAGCAACACAAGGTGATGTTGAATTGGAAAATCGACTATGTGCATCTAAGTTAGGGCTACTGCAAGGTGATAATAGGCACTGGATTTGCTCTGAACTTTTGTTGGGGATAATCAATGTACATGTACACGTAAGTCAAAAGATGTACAAATTATACTCATGCTAGCCCTAAGACGTCTTATGGGACTGACCAATCAATTATGGTGGTGTTGACTAATGGGGTTTCCGTTCGAACTAAGGTGGCGCTCTACAGTTTCATATTTTGCATAAGGGTTAGAATTTCAAAGAAAAAGAATTCCCCTGGGTTTCCTCACTAGTTATACTGGCTATTTAAAAAAGACCTTGTATATCTTAGGTATTGTTCAAAAAACCTTTCATTCCCTTTATTTTGGTGTATGATTGATGGGTGTAATATGGGTTATAGAATATACAGCTTGGCCTTACTCCAGCTGTGCACCTTTCAAAAACGTACTAGCTCCACTTGGTCATTTTCACTTCCTGAACTTCAGAGGTAAATTGTAAAAAAAAGAGCCGATAACTTTTTTTTTTTACATTTTATGTTTGGTAATTCACTCATTGCACTTTCAGAAGCTGGTATTGTCTAGTCTGGCAAAATTCATTTTCCCTATTTTAATAGCTGCTAAGGACAGTGTACTTTAGACAAATTCAGGCTGATTTTTGGAGCAGAAGGGAGCAGTCATTTTAGTTAGCAGTGTGCTAATATCATTTACAATTTCCAAAAGTACAATATCCGAAATGTCAGCCAATATCATTTACAATTTCCAAAAGTACAATATCCGAAATGTCAGCCACAATACATCAAAGTAGCATAAAGGTATGCCAACATTCTCTCTACTGTGCATGTTTTAAATGCAAACAACTTCACCTTACATACGTCACTCTCTCAAAAGTACATAATAACTGGTGATAACTGGTGATATTTTTTTTCCCTTTACCTCAATGTAAAATTTTCCAACTATCATAATACAAATGATAGCTTCTTGTATCCTATAAATCACAACGATTATATATTTCCAAGCTATCTGAGGGCCGGAAATTTAAACCACAAAAATATTTACCCCCATCCCCACATTTAATGATGGCCCCAAAAGCCTCTGAGCTTGTGAAAGTGGCAATTTGTTTACATTTTATCTGCAGAATCAGCGAGAAATGTAACACCACTGCTTCTTCCACTAAAAAAATAGTAAACTATTCTTTCAAAAATATATAAAGACTATTACTGTAAGCAAAACATTACTATTCCGTCCAAAATTCTAACTCTGCTGATAAAATCATGGACATGCCTCTGATCTTCCAAAGTCACTACTATAGGCTTGTGTGTTTGATGGCATTTCTCACTCATACATTGAAATTACAAATTCAAGAAGTGGACAAAAATATTATCAACACTGATATGGTCTGTACATGAACAATTCAGATAGACAACAAATGTAAGTGTTTAAAAAAAAAAAATGAACAGCATATTCAACGTGAAATAACTTCTTTATGTCGTGAAATACTTAATAATATTAATAGAAATTATTCATTACTGATGAGAGTGCCAGACTTTATAGGTATCAAATCGTCGAAAGTAGCGATCGTGAACTGCAACCTTGTGAAGCGCGTACTTCTTCACATCGATCTCTCGCATTATAAAATTTGTATTAGCTCATATCACGTCATATTATTTTCACATTACTCTCACGTTATATTACTTTCAAATATGCGGACTTTAAATCAAAAGGAAAAGAATTCATTAACTATGCTAGTTTCTCGTATTCATGAACAATCAGCTGGTAATGAAGTTCAGATACACAATCTGTTACAGAAGGATTAACCTGTAGCAATACAATAGTAAACTCTCTCTCTCTCTCTCTCTCTCTCTCTCTGGATACACAATTATGCTTGACAAATTGAGTTTCCAGTTATTAATAAATGATTTCTCTTTACCATTTTACTGGTAATCTTACTGTGCATGTACTTACCCATGTTGCTGTAGATCCTGTGCTGTTCCAAGCACTAGTTTAATTCAGCAATAATAACGTCGGTAAGAGAAATAATTGATATTTGACTAAACTCTGAATCCAGAATATGAATCATGATGAATGAGGATAAAGGTCGCCGACATGTACACACATTCTAAAGTATGTAGCGCAGTGTTCTCCCTCGAACACGTTACAGTAGTACGACGCATACACAGAGCTCACAGTACGAAGGCACATTTGGGTCGACAATCAATAAACGGAAACAGTTCGTATTGGTGTCTTTTGACCTACGCAGTTTCACTGTAGCTAAGGCTGTGCAAGGAAGATTTGAGTCTGTGTTGTACTCCGTTGAAGTTTCGCATCACTTATGGTTTCGTAAGTCCCTATTTTATCTACGATTTTGTGAGGGGTTTGGTCAAAAACCAGCTAGTTTGTAACATATCAAACAGTAGACGTATGCAAATAGCAACCTGAAATTTGAAGCAATACTAAACTTCCGGAGTGGAGAGGTATATTACTGCACAAAAAAAGGTATCGGAACGGAACGCACAAAACAGTGACGTAAACACTGCATTTTCAAACCTGAGCATGCGCAATTATTAGTTCCAACAACAATGGCGGCTTCTAGAATGTTAATGACACAGGTCACAATTAATAGTTCCGGTAAATGTAGCCCCAGTCTATTTTTAGAGAATTTTTTCCTGTCTCCTTTTGGTGGTGATACAAGAGTTAGATTTAGGCATTCTTGGTATGGATTTAAAGGCAATTGTTTATTCTTTAGAATATGAGCTTATGGTGTGGTTGTCTGTGTGCGTTTCGGCGTCAGTGTACAGTGAGTAATAAGGTCTTGGTGATGATCCGGAAGTGAAATCTGTGTTCCATTGCACGTTGGTTTGTTGACAGTCAAGCCTTTCCTAAAATAACGGTGAACCTTTGACAAGAACTTCACCGTGAAGTCATCTTTGAAGGTATTTTAGATTAACATATGATTTGTATTGATTGTCACACAGTGGAAAGTTCAGTACTGAGAAAATAATGTAGAGAATATATAGTAAAATTGTGTTCTATGGCCTGTCATAGCCAAAATATAATAATATATTGACTTTGAAAATATAAGAATAAAATTAAAAATAAAAAATTAATTTTTATTTAAAAAAATTTAAATGAAATTTTGAGAAAAAAAATTAAAAATAAAATTTTCCCCCTCAAAAATGCACATATATAATATTTATTGGGAATGATATTAAATGATATCAGCATGTATATACTCCTACACCATATACAAGCTCCAATGATAGATATTTGTCAAATTTTGTCAGAAAATATCTTTGTAAGTCAAAATGAGAACTTCATTTAAAATACATGAAGACAAAATTCTATTTTGTATTGTGCCTTTAGGTCATTGAAACTATTTATTAGGGGTCCAAACAGTTAATTTATGTGTTTATAATGGGGTGACTTCCTGAGTAACACATATCTGCTTGTATAGCTATCAGTAATTGTTTATAAACATAGTTATAGCGTATTTAGTGAGAGGACGGAGATGAAAACTTTATACTAGAACCTGCCCAAGTTCTCTACAAAATCATATTAAGCTATCAGAGAATGAAATACAGGTCAAAGGGATAAATTATACTTTCCCCAGGTATATTCACCCTTGCATGTAAGAAAACAGCAAAATGATATAAGTTAAACACAAAATGCATTCCATTGTATTGTTCAGTTTCATTAAGATATTGATTGATGTAGTGCAGCATTGTGGCCTAGATGATATTATGGGAATTCTAATGATCCATTTTGCATTATGCATTATTAATTACTAATAATATTTGTTAACTGACACTATAAAGATTACATAAGAAATATTCAAACAGATTATTTGAATTTAACTTTGTACAACTGATCTTAACATATCTGACATGAACAAATATGCATATATTTTAGAATGTTTGGGATCAAAAGTTGACAGTCAGTACATCATACAGGCTGACATTGTACCTATAGTGAATCTGTAAGGCTCAGTTCTGGCTGTGTGCACTTCAGATATTCCAAGATGTTATTTTCATCATGAATATGCCTCTGTATGGTAACATATTTCAATTTAGTACTTTGACAGAGTGCGGTATTGTAGCATCAGCTGATATCTGATTCCACTGAATCATTGAGCTTAATAACTGGTTACCAACACTCTTAAAAATACACTAAAATGTTCAAACAGATCATTTGAATTATGTTTGCACTTGTGATTTTAACAAGTACATTGCATATGTCCCACACATGCAAATGTCCATCCTTGTTTACAAGTTTTGGTGATCAGAATTTCACATTTGGTTGATGATATAGGATCTGTTGGTACCTAAAGTTGATCTGTGTGGCAACATTTGGCTGTATTCACTCACAATATCCAAAATTGTTATTTTCCTCATGAATAAAATTGCTTATAGTAATAAATTTTAATTTGGTACATTGTCATTTGACTTTCTTGTATACTGGTATGTACTAATGTTTGCACCAATGATCAAACCTCACCATTCCAACATTGCCTTAAACTTTATGATACATACTCTACCTGATTAGTTATTTAACCTGTAAATGGCTAAATATGCTTCTAGAAACCTCATCTATTTTTAGGATGCATTTATCACTTTAATACATGCCCATTGCTTCACATTTCTTTGTGTCACTCTGTCAAGTTTACTATTTTTTCCCCATGTTTGCAACCTGAATGTTATTTTGAAATCACCATATCTAACACATTTTAACTTCATTTGCCTACATCTTACTGTTTTCTGGAATTAAGTGAAACGTGTTATATCTTTTCAGGTCTAGCCTGGTATCTGGAACAAAGTGTTAGAGTTGGATCAGTTTGGAAGCTCTCCAGTAGTCCGGTGGTGATAGCAAGGTCTCATAAGGACATGTGCAGTGTACTGCTATAAGTGACCAAGATTAGTTCATACCAGCACACTGATATACAGCACCTCAAAGACATGGCTTAGATCTTCATAAGAGAGATTCACACCATTGTTCAGTAAGGTGGAACCTCCCTGAAACTGTATTTTCCTATCACATTGTCGACTTTTGTAGTTATCGACATTGAAATGGAATGCATTTTTGTTATAAAACATGGAGTGGTCCCATCAAAACTTTAAATTTGAGTGTGCAATTACTTATACAAACAACTGCCTAAGTACCTGACACAATAAATGTTGAACATAGCACCTGTCATTGTTTCTTTAGTGTGTACACATGTATGCATCTGGATAGGCATATTGCAATTTGCTGCCAAAATCACTGTGCGCCATCAAGCTTCAGTACCCCTGGGAAAAATGTTATCAGTTGTACAGACCCAAACTACCATTTGTTCTAAATACCATTCATTAATCAACTTTGCTGCCTTAAATTTGTCAAATTGAATGTTATAACTTTTATGAAACTTTAATTTTTCAATAAAATTTAGTTTTTAAAATTTAAATGTTTATTTAAATTTCCATTAAAATTTAATATATCAATATTTTTAAATCTCAAACATATTTTCAGACAGGCCTTATCATGTATTACAATCAGGTTTTTACTGCATTGAAAAATTCCTATAATTAAAGAAGATATAGCAAATATAGTTTTGGTTTCTCAAGAACACTTCGACCACAACTTGCACCCTGTGGAACACCAGCACTACACACTTTCTGACAGCTGTCACACGTCTTGTTTGCAAGGAAATTCCAAAAGACTTCATGTATAAAGTTGAAATAAGTGTGGCATGCAAATATAAAAGTTTGACTAAAATTGGCCATACAAATTGGGCCTGTCAGGCATCAGGTCACAATTAATAGTTCAGTTCAGTACCCACAAATGTCCCAGTCTATTTTTAGAGCATTTTTTCCTGTCTCCGTTTGGTGGTGATACAAGAGTTAGATTTAGGCATTCTTGGTATGGATTTAAAGGAAATTGTTTATTCTTAAGATATGAGCTTATGGTGTGGTTGTCTGTGTGCATTTCGGCAACAGTGTACAGTGAGTAATAAGGTCTTGGTGATGATCTGGAAGTGAAATCTGTGTTCCATTGCATGTTGGTTTGTTGACAGTCAAGCCATTCCAAAAAATGCCTGTGAACCTTTGACAAGAACTTCACCGTGAAGTCATCTTTGAAGGTATTTTAGATTAACATATGATTTATATTGATTGTCACACAGTGGAAAGTTCAGTACTGAGAAATAAACGTAGAGAATATATAGTAAAATTAATTGTGTTCTATGGCCTAATGTTGGGCTCCAACTTGGAATACCACAACAATTTGGGATCCCGAGTTGTTGCGCTCTTTCTCAAGAAACTGCGTGACCATGTCAAGCGATGTAAACAGACTGAGCGGCTGGTTTTTGTAATTCGATGTACTTGGCTGAAAAGTAAGTAAGTAAGTAAGTAA
Source organism: Megalonaias nervosa (assembly GCA_016617855.1). NCBI lineage: Eukaryota > Metazoa > Mollusca > Bivalvia > Unionida > Unionidae > Megalonaias > Megalonaias nervosa. The sequence goes on from JAECUM010000692.1 coordinate 96,586, forward strand.
ATGAGTGATTTTGTATCATTTCCATTAGTGCCTTGTATAATGGAGGATATTAATAGAGACATTTTTAAAAATTTCTTCCGCAGTTAAAGTTACGTGGATAATAAGACAACAAATAAATTTGTGACAAGTGTTTTCGAAAATAATGTATTTTATATATTAGATGGGAAACATAAAGATGTGTCAGGTTTCTGAAACTATTTATCGGCAAAGTTAGTAAAATTAAAGGACAGGATAATTAGGGGTTTTCTCAACTTCATCACAGTTTCAAGTGAATTTTAACATGGTGAAGTTTAATCTTACTAAGTATTTTCTAGGTACATGTAGTATATTGAATAAATTGTATTAATGACTGTTAATGTGATTTTTCTATCTTTCCTAATTATTACAACAATGATTAAAAACTTTTGAAACCTTTATATTGGTCAAATTTTGGAAACAATTTTTAAAATAAATTCATTTTGATTTGCACAGATAATTAATAAACTTATTTATATACCACTCAGGAATTTATCTAATACTTTGTTTGATATGAACATACTGAATAAACTATGCTGCTGTATAAAGCAAAGTTAGAAATCAAGTTCACAGAAATGTTAGGCAAGACCTATGTTTGTAACACAGTTGAAGAGAATAAAAATGACTGAAAGACTGAAAGAAAAATTATGTTAACAATTGAATTTTAATATCGTACTGCACTGACTTCTGATGGTAGCTGTAACAACTGCTTAGTCCCGATGGTATTGCAAATCATTTTAATACCTTCACTAATATACCATCTGCTCTCTTAGAGAAATTATAACAAATTTATAGCTCATTTACAACAGACTGAACCATTTCAAAGAATTTTACAGTGTAAGAAATATTCAATATAACAGATGACAACACAGCCTGTAAATGAAGACAGTGTACAATAGTTATGACTAAATCACGCTCATAAAACTTGTTACTAGAAATATCCATCCTGCAACTCATGTCAGCACTTTCAGAGTTTTTTTCACTAACATGTTTACAAACAAACTTTTTTAAACAAACCAAAAAAATATTTGTATAATGGAGACTCATTTTGGTCCTTGTTTGACATTCTTATCCATGTATTTCACATCTTGGATTGAAGTGTTGTTACAGGAATACAGAATATTCCTTGTTAACTAGACTAGATGTGCTATAAGATATAGCACCTTAATGGGTGTCAATTGAAAGTAAATAATATATTTTTGTTATCTTTACCAGATGTACTATATGTAATGTACAGGAAACCAATAATAGATTCACAGTGTATGCTGAAACACAAAACTCATAATAATATAAGAATAAATAAATGAAAACATTGATTTTATATATTCTACAACTACACATGTAGTCTGGATTATGTCTAAAACTGAAACCAGATTTACATTATAATAATTCATAATCAAATGCAGTAGAATAACCAAAAGATATAAGATGTATAAAGAGTTGTATCATAATTCTGAAACAAGGAGGGAAAATATTGAACTAAAAATCATCAAGGAATGCATATAATATTTACTAATGTGAATACACAAAAGAATCTAAAACAGACATTTTGGGTTACATCATTGTGATTCATCAAGACTGTTAGCACATCAACACTATTCTAGGCTATTCCAGGTTGTTGGTACATCGGCACTTTCAAGATTGAAATTTATTCAGAACACCACTGGAATTCATTTGGTATACTCTATACTTTTGGACTTGTGATATAACTGTTTGGACCATTTGCAATTTAATTCGCAATACTGTAAGTCCTTTTTAAATTTTCACTTTGACCACTCTAGTAGCCAAAGTGGTTACAGCATCCACCTAGGATGCAAGAGGTCGCAGGTTCAAACCCCAGCTGAGTCATACCATAGACTTATAAGAATGGTACTTGCAGCTGCCTCACTTGGTGTTCAGCATTAAGGTTAGTGTTAGGACTGGTTGGCCTGGTGTCAGGATAATGTGACTGGGTGGGACATCATGCTACATGTCTGCGGCATGATGCCCCAGTACTATACATCACTATAAACTGCTACACTGCAACATTGTAGCGATAGGACTGAAAATTTTTTAAAGCTATGTTAAAAATCCAAATTACACACACACACACACACACACAATTTTCACTTTGTATTGTAGGGATATAACTTTTTTTAAATTTTACAAAACCATTGGTTTTCTTTCTTTTCTGTTACTTACTTTCAGGCCAAAGAGTCCTAACAGTACATCTTTGCATGAATACGGATATACACTGTATATTGAATACAGTACTTGGACACCTTAGATCACCTTCTCAAGTTTGATAAAATATTTTAAAGCAGCTTGTATTTCTTCATCGACTTAAGGCACTGATACACATGATAGCAGTTGTTGAGGGCATCTCCCATCTTGAGGCTGAGGTCATCATCCAGGACAGTTGTCAACACAGAATTAGTTCTTAACATGTGTATTTTTGTTGTCTGTTTTATATTTATAAAACTGTAAATACGAATGCAAATAAAATTCTTGTAATCATCACATAGTTGCTGTTGTACCACATATTAAATGACAATACCTTTAATCCAGCATAAGATTTCTTTCAAACATTTCTCAGCTGTATCCCTTTATAAGAAAAGGTTCGATACCTTTTAGTATTCATTTGTTGTAAAAACATGTAAGGAAGATATTTTAAAAAAAACACAAATTCTTTTTCAGTCTCTTTGTATGGCTATATGTGTACTTTATGCTGATCCTAGACTCCCTTCAAGACATATCCTACATTTAAATCAGTCTTTCCCAGACTAAATTCCCCAAAATAGCATGCATCATGCAACAAATTGGAATAACCCCCATAGCAGTGAAATATGGAAAAATTGCCAGTAGCCGCAAGTGTGTCTGTGGTTTTTCTCAGGATTTTCCCAGATTCTTCCTACAACACGTATATTGGCCAGCATGTATAGCCTATCATGTACTGAAACAAGTTTCATTAAGCCCAAAACTAAAACAGCTATAGGACCCTGGGTGGTCCAGTGGTCAAACAGCTATAGGACCCTGGGTGGTCCAGTGGTCAAACAGCTATAGGGCCCTGGGTGGTCCAGTGGTCTAAATTGCTCACCTTTACAGATAACTGACATTTCACTTCCATCTGAATCAATCTATATCAGCTCATGCTTTTATTATTATTATTATTATTATTTTATGGGAGAGGGACTAGGGGGAAGGGGTTATAACATAAACATTTACTCAGCAATATTTTGAGATGACCACCATGATCCCATCACTGAACAATTGGCTTGCAGCAAAAAGGGCTCATTATTAATGACATCGGGAGTCTAAATCAATGGATAGATTGCTATGGAGTCAGAATCTGTAACATCTATTACGCCTCTCCCCACTTCTCTACACATTGACCAATACCATTAATTCATTTGTAATGAGACCCTGGGGCTCACCATTATCTATTGGTGTAGAACTGCACATAGAAACTGCTCTGTTTGCTCAATTTCTATGTAAACACATAACAATGTATACAAACTTTTTATCAATGGGTGACGACAGTAGATAGTAGAAATTATTGCAAAATCTTCAACAGTAAATCGGCTATTTGCACCTTATATTACTTTTTTTATTTTTCATGTCATGCATAGAGAAGTGCTATTTTCCAATGAAGAAACTCCTTCATGTCAGTGTTTGTCCTTTAAATGTGATTTCCAGCCATTTTACAATGGAAAATAGCTTAACTTCAAAATTTCTTAACATTTTAAACAGAAAAGAAAAATTAATGCGAAGTATAATTTATGAAAATATATGGAGTAGTGCTTCTTTAGCATAACATGAAAACCTTAGAAACAAATTTCTACAAACTGACTTCTTTGTTGTCTTCAGTATAACTATCATATTCTCATACAAGATAACATTCATGCAAAACCTCAAATTGCCCACAACAAAAGTATTGCAATGAATAAGTATAGTGTTACAATTCTACAGTCTTAAGCTAAGTAAGAGAAAAAAGCAAAAACCAAAACTGTTTTGTAAAATTATTAAAAAGAACTTAAGTTTTGTGAAACAAAACCAAAACAGTCCCAAAAACTTATCAAAAGTGCAAATGTATGATGTTTCAATTGAAGTCCAGTGGTGTTCAAAATAAATTCCAATACTGGGTGTGTATTCTCTGTAGGCTCAAATGTGCCAATGTACTGGAATGTGCCAATGCATTAAGATTCTTTTGATGTATCACAATAATATATTCCAAAATGTCTTTGACTGAATTCACTATAATTCCAAATTAATGATTTAGTCCAAGTAGTATCAATGAGCACTTTGTAATTCTAGTGAATAGTTTGAATAAATAATTCCAACTAAAATAGAATCGGAACACAAAAATAAGACTGATTCTGCTTCAGATGTATTAGCAAGAATGCGTACTTTTTTTAAGTAAGCAACACTGATATAAAAACCTATGACATAATTACAGAACCAGGATGTAGGTCAATCTCCTCTATAAAACATTCAAAGTTGCCGACAACTTTAGGAGTTTCCAAATGAAAACCTTAATGTCCTAGGCTTGGATTCAAGTAAACATGTTTACCTCCATTAATAATGATTTGAATATTTAGTTCAGAATCAAAGAAAGAAATGTTACCAGTAGCTATGCATTATGTTCATTACAAAATAAATGTCACTAGTCAGGTACACCATTAACTTAAATGTGGACAAAGGTCAGTTACAAAATACAGATATCATATACATAACAAATAATCATTGAGTAAAGCCAACAAATAATACAAACTAAATATACACAACAACAGGCTATAATTTACATTGATCGATAGATGGAAATTGGGTTTTATGGCATACACCAACATCCATGAACATCTTGTCTATATCATGCCTGATGGTTCTGAACAGTTTGGTTCTGCATCTTATTTACATCAGAATTAAAAATATGTGATATGGAACAAGTCTTCATACCTAATGGAATCACCAAGTTGTGGTAATTCACCAAAGCCTTCACACCTATTAGTCTAATATAGAATTTATAATTTAGTCTAATAGAGAATGTTAAATTTTAGTCTAATACAGAATTTTTAGAAAAATTCTAATAAATAATTTATAATTTATTCTAATATAGATTGTGTAATTGAGTCTAATATAGAATTTTTAAGTTAGTCTAATATAGAATTTTTAATTTAGTCAAATATAGAATTTTCAATTTTATTCTAATATAGAATTTTTAATATTAGTCTAACAGAATCTCAGTTTTTTAAAATAATTTTAGCCTAATATAGAAATAATTTTAGTCTAATAGAGAATTATTTTTAGTCTAACATAGAATTTGCAACTTTAGTCTAACATAGACTTTTTTAGTTAAGCTTACTAGAGAATTTTTAATTTAGTCTAATTCAGAATTTTTCCAGTGAGCCTAATATGGTAGTTCTAATGGTAGTCTTTTATAAAGTTTTTAATTTTAATCAGGTATAGAATTTTTACATTTAAATCCAAATTGGATTTTTAATTTTATTCTATTATAGAATTTTTAATTTTAGTCTGATATAGCACTTTTAATTTAACTTAATACAGAATTTTTATTTTAGTCTAATATAGAGTTTTTAAACTTAGTCTAATATACAGTTTTCATTTTCAATGATTTAAGATTGTTTTTGTGTCTTAGTAAAATATTGAATGCTTAATTTTAGTCTAATATAGGGTTTTTAATTTTAGTCTAATATATAATTTTTAATTTAGTCTAATACAGCATGTATAAGTTAGCCTAATACAGAATCTTTATTTTAGTCTGATATAGAATTCTTAAAATTAGTCTAATGTATATATTTTTTATTTTATTCTAATAACATCTATAAATTTATTCTAATAAAGAATTTTTTTTTTTTGGTCTAATATAAAATTTGTAATAGTAGTCTAATATAGAATTTCTAATTTAGCCTAATATAAATATTTTAATTTTTGTCTATATAGAATTTCTAATTTTATTCTAGTATAACATTTTTAATATCAGTCTAACAAAATTTTGAATTTTAGTCTAATTTAGAATCTGTAATTTTAGTCTAATATAGAATTTGTCATTTTAGTTTATTTATATAATTTTTTTAAATTTTAGTCTAATATATAATTTTAACTTTTAGTCTAATATAGAGCATTTAATTAGATAGTAGCTGTTGAAGGAGACCTGGATTCAAGGGATTACCTGGGGGATTTCTGAATGGTTTCCCCAGATTGACCTGACTTGGAACCACTAAATTTTACATAACTGAATTCCCAATGAGGGAAAAAAATCATGTAAGGAAGATATCTAAAAAACACAAATTTCTATTTCAATTTCTTGGTATGTCTGTATGCATACTTTATTAGCTCTACTGATCCTAGAGTCCATTCAAGACCTTTCCTCCATTTAAATCAGTCTTTCTAAGGCTAAATTCCCCAAAATGGCATGCAAGCATCATGCAACAATTTGGAATAACCCCTATAACTGTGAAATATAACGCCACTGGGTGATAGTAACAGTCCTTTGAGATATTTAATATCTTCCAAATATTCATTTTATGCAAACACTCCCGTAAGGCCCTTTTCTACCTTTAAGTCAGTCTTTCTAGGACTAAATTCCAAAATATGGCATGCAGCAACTTGGAATAATCTCCATAGAGAAATATAACTCTATAGGGTAATAGCAACAACACCTACAGACCTTTAATATCTTAAAGATATTCTTTTTCTGCAGCAACTACCTTGAAGAATTTCCCTAACTTTACAATACAATTTTAAATTATTAATTTTTTTTAAAAAAAGGCATGTATGCATCATACAACATCCACTGGAATAACCCCCATAAGTATAAAATACAAGTCTTTGTGGCAATAGTAAAATTTACCTTCCTACTTTTCATGTTATGCAACATCCTCCATCTAGGTCTCTCCTACCTTGAAAATAGTCTTTTTAGAACTGAATTTTTTTTAAAAAAAGGTATGCCGGCATAATGCAACTTCTTGGAATAAACACCCTAGGCTGTGAAATATAACCCTAAGGGGCAACAGTAATAGTCCCTTGAGATTTTTAATATGTTCCAAATATTAATTTTATGCTACATCTCCCCTCAAGACCTTTCCTATCTTTAAATCAATCTTTCCAGGACTAAATTCCAAAATGTTACATGCAAGCATCATGCAACAACTTGGAATAACCCCAATAAGTTCTGTGAGACATTAGTAACAAGATCCTTAGACCTTTAATATTTTCCAATATTCTTTTTCTGCAACAACTCCCTTGAAGACCTTTCCTACCTTTACAATGGTTTTAACATTATTAAATTTCCCAACATGGTTTCCATACATATTGCAGCAACTTAGAATAACCCTCATAACTGTGGGTTAATAGTAAAAATACCTTTAAAAGTTTAATGTCTTCCAAATATTCATTTTAAGCAAAAACTCCCCCCAAGACCTCTCTTACCTTTAAAACAGTCTTTTTTAGGACTAAATTCCATTATGGCATGAAAGTATAATGCAACAACTTGGAATAACCCCCATAACAGTGAAATATAACTGTATAGGGCAATTTTGAAAATCCCTTTAGACCTTTTGATATCTTCCATATATTCTTTCTCTGCACCAAATCCCTTGAATACCTTTTCTTACCTTTAAAATGGTCTTTACATGATTAAATTTACAAAATGGCATGCATGCATCATGGAACAACTTGGAAAAAATCTTCATGACTGTGAAATATAACTCTTTGGGGGATAGTAACAATCCCTTTAGATCTTTTATACATTCCAGATATATGTTTCATGAAACAACTCTCTTTAGGACATCAGGCAACAGTTTGTAGTAGTTTTCATATTGGTGAAACTTTGCAATGGTCCAATTATATCTTTCCTACATTCAAGCTATTCTTTTAGGACTAAAGTCAGAAAATTTCCCCAAGACATCATTGAACAGATAGGTGTAACCTTCATTACTGTGAAATATTACCCTCAGATAAAAAGTTTCCTCATGACTATCTATTTTGGAAATAGTTCTGTACAACATTCCAACAAAATGTTTTGATTCAGTCTTATCCAGCATCACAAAATAAAACTTATTACAAATATAATACAAAGAAATAATATTAGTGGTTAAATCAATCAATTAATCAATCAATCAATCAAAATTTCAATATATTATTTTATTAAATATTTTTACAAACATATTTCACATACAAATATTTTTTCAAACATATGTTTCATATACAAATATTTTTTGGAAACATATTTCAAGTACAATTATTTTTAAAAAATGCCACGAAAAAGAAAAATAAGATTAAATAAATATAAAGATTTTAAATAAATATATAAATTTTTGAAAACTACCCATTAATTTGGAATTCCAAGTTGTTGCGCGCAATTTCTCGAGAAATGCCTATAAGTTGGAGCCAACGACCTTGTAATTTCTCGAGAAAGAGCGCAACAATTAGAAATTCCAAGTTGTAGCGCGCAATTTCGAGAAATGGCCTATTCCAAGTTGGAGCCCAATATTAAGAGTTCTTTAAATCAAATTTTAGACGTGTTTACATTGTTACATAGTTTCATTAATCAAAGTTTAAAATGTGTTTCCATTGCTACACATTGCTTTACAATTTGCACTTTTATAGAACTATACGCTCACCTGAATTGGAATGTTTGCAAGAACACACAAGTGGGGCAGTCCCCAATGATCTATTCGAACGTTACTGCAGTACAGTAGTGATTATGTTATTTAGGCAGAACCTTCAGAAGAAAAGCTTCAGTTTATTTACACCAGTAGACATTTTCAAAGTACTGAACTCAAATCTGCAATTCTCGCTTATATGTTCAAACTTCTTTGCCAGTGTAGAAAATGTTACTTGTTAACCCATTTCAAGTTGCCGCAGTAGTAAGGGAAAAGGCTGGTTCTGGCTCACAGACCTCTCCCCACCCTCCAAACAAATATAAATTACCACCCCGGAGACTCACAAAACCCTGTCCCAAAACGATTTTCATTTATAGCAACTGCTGGTTCTAGCTCAAATATAATCTAAGACTTTTACCCACCCTCCAAATAAATATAAATTACCATCTTGGAGACCCTCCAAAAAAAAAATATAAATTACCATCTGTGAGCCCCACTGGCCTCCCAAACGACTAACCTCTACCTCCTTCAAACATTTACCCTATCATTATCATACTTTTTTTCATACCTACTGACTCTCATTAGTAGGATATCCGTTAACATACTGTCAATAGTACGGAACTCGTGTATTAAATCATCCATATCATATTTTATACCCTGTAGGTAAGATCGTATCTGATCAAGTAATTTTTTATAGGTGATACTATCTGTTTTGCAGGCATTTTTTTGGGTCACAAGCCGAGGTTCAATCTTTTTACACGCTGTTGCAAGAGAAACACCAACGCCTGATATTAATAACAAAAACAGATTTAATGATGCTCCACTTGAAATTATACCAGAGCCGGTCAATAACAACAGTAAATATGATATTATCCGAAGTATTTTGTTATAATATTTATAACATTTTTTCACGCACCAAAGTTTTTATGATAATATTTGTAATATTGCAATAACGCATCCACATCTTGTTTTGGAATTTCTTTTGAAATGTGATTGAAATCAACTATACTTTTTTTCATTATATAATATTTGTTTACAATAGTGCCAGTCCCTAAGTAATTAATTATGGTGTTTCAGCTATAAATTCTAGACACCACCAGTAACGTCTCGGGGGCATTTCCGTTGATGTCAACGTAAATGTTTCTTTGGTGTTCTTATTTAGCATCACCAGTAGAGGATTATAATATACATTCGGTGATGATGAAGTGGACGCAGTAATTTCCAAACCGTACATGGTCAGCCTGTATAACCCAGTTACTTCTGCGGTATGTTCGAGAGTGTTATTTTGCGGTGTCAATGTTGATGATCCTGATGCTACTGTGTACACGATATTTTTAATTTGTCCGTGTGGAATTTTAATCAGATTCGTTTTTTTAACAATATTAGGTATTCCACTGACAATGTCGTTTAGTTTCTTGTTAACGTCGGAGAGTTTAATATCAACGATTGGTGGATCACCAAAAATTCGTTAATGGCTCTATTCACATTTCTAAGAAAATTTAAAAACGTTTGTACGTGTCTAGTAAAACTAGCATTGAGTGTAGTCATTTCATTATTAATTGTAGCTAACGAAGCTGTTACTGAAATTTCCTTATCAGCAACATATTTTTTCGTTGCAACATCAAAATCATATTCTGGTGTTCTAAGATTATTAATACCATTGTTACTCATATTGAGAAATGCACGCATTATGTCACCGTTGACTAATACGTACTTAGATTCTTGATCATCAACGTATTTTCTGGTTGCGGCGTCATTATCTGTGGTTGGATTTCCAAGACCTGTAATTTTATTTTGATTCATAATAATGTTATCCGTGAACGAATCACCAGCTTGTTTGACATAATCGTTAATTGACTTACCGGAATCTTGTATCTTACGTTGGTCAGTAAAAGTAACGATATTATTTACAACCGCGATAGGAACTCGTATAAGTACATCTGACAGTTGTATATTACTTGTCTTTAATCGTCCTTGTTTGTCCTGGAAAACAACGACTTCATTTTGATCTACACTTGTGATATTTAATAAATTATTGATTTCATTTCTGAGCTGATCAAGAGTTGCGTATCTAGATAAGTCACCTTGCTAACCTTTAGCCGATGAATCTACTAATAATGTTCCAAATTTTGTATAATAGCTCATTATTTATTATCCTACATAAAATTGTCAACATTAGTCAGTTTAATATTACATAAAATTATATAACAACAATGGCGAAGATATTAAATTTTGATACCGAGCGATTAATTAATCAGAGACATAACAACGAACTTCCAGATTGTCATTATCTTATTATTGGTCGTACAGGATCAGGTAAAACAAATCTGTTATTGAATCTTTTGCTCAACAATAACTTTAACTATGACAAGGCATACATTTATACAATTAACCCACAACAGGATAAATACGAATCATTGAGCGAGTACAACGATAAACTTCGTGATGAACTTGATGCTGGCGATGATATATTTTTAATAAAACAACCAGAAGAACTAATTCCAGTTAATAAACTTGATTCATCTGAGTATAAAATAATTGTATTTGACGATATTCCGCTAAACAATGAGGAGATGAACAAGATCAAATCTTATTTTTCATTATCGCGTAATAAAAGATGTAATTCTGTTTATCTCGCCCAAGGCTTTTACAACGTCGATAGATTTATCAGGCGAAATTCGGGTTGTTTTATATTATTTCCCGGACTAGATAATGTTGATGTGAGAAATATTGCAAACGAGCAATGCGGTGACGTAACAAAAGATAAATTTATCGAATTATATCATCAAGCAACCAAAGACAAATATAATTTCTTTTTATTTGATAAGCTAACGCGTGATCCGGCTAAGATGTTTCGTTTGTTGTATTGACATGTTTTTATAGGCGAATTTTGTAAAGCGTATAGAAAATAATGGACAACAAAGAATCGAATTGCTAAAGAAATTTATTGAAACTCGAGCAGCTTTTAAGAAAAAAGTGGAAGAAGCTCGACGTGGACAAGTTCAAGCAGAGGAAGAAACTGCTAAACTTTTTAAGCCGGTTACTGAAGCAGTACTTGGCAAGCAACCAGAAATATCAACATTATCTGCAGAGGAGCTTAAAAAATTACAAGAAAAAGGTTTGTTAGGTTTACTCGGAGAAAGATCGAAAGAAAAAAATAAAAAAATTGCAGAAGAACTTGTAAGAAGCATTGCTGATCCTGCTGCACGACAGGCCGAATTTGACAGATTAATAAACAACCCTCTTATGCTTCAGCACGCTATTACAAGATTGACTGTTAATCCAGCCGAGTTAAACAGGTTAATAGAAAAATTGTCGGAGCAAACTAAGGAATTGGCTGAGAAACAAAAAATAATGACTGAAACCATTTTAGTAGAAATGCCTGCTGAAAAACAGATAATACTTTATAGAAAAAATGCACGTATTAAAATATCAGATGACGAATATAACAATTTTATTGAAAAACATAATATCACTGAAATTGATAAAATTCGAGCTTGGTCAGAAGAAAAATATAACAATTTAATGGAAAAATTAACAAAAATTATAGAAGCTGGTTCACATGCTGATGAAAAAATTAAAAATGCTAGAAAAGAAGAGGATTTATTATCTCTGTTAGATATAATAAGAGAAGGACTTATTGCTAAGGTTTTATTTAAAACAGCAAATCAATATCGAAATAAACCAGGAGGTTATGGTAAAGGTTGGAATTTTAAAAGACTATTTGATAAGTACGAAGGAGAACGAGATAAAACATTACCAGAGGAAACCACTGGATCTGGAGTTAAAGTTTTTACATCAAACGCAAAAATAGTCGACCGACTTATGTTGTTGATATCATCAAAAGAAGCTGGTAATGAAAGCGCAGAGATCGATAATGAAATCATTGATATATTGGATCATCTTAGATCGAGCGGATTACTGACATCATCCGAGTATGAAATTTTACATAGCGATCTTATCTAAAAATATTAATATAATGTCACTAACGTCAACAACATTATTACTTGATTCCTCGCAGACAACAGGAAATAGCGCAAACTTTTCCGTTTATTACAATCCGCCAATACAACTTGATTCTGAAAAACAGTACGAGATTGGACTAATTTCCTGCACAGCATGGAATTCGATGGCTAACATGAAAACTGGTGTCAATGATGAAATTTCATTTGCTTTGCCAGCTCCAAAACCTTCATGGAAAACATTTAAAATTCCACAAGGAGCTTATAATATAACTGACCTAAATAAAACAATGAAAGAGCTTATGCAAAAAGAGAAGATAAACCCTGATAATTTCGAGTTAACAGCGAATTATAACACGTTACGAGCTAGGATAACATTAAGAAATATAATAGTTAGTTTTACATCGCAAACAAGCATCGCACCATTGATAGGATTTCATCATCAAAATTATACTGCTCCTTTTCTTGAACAAGCTGTTACATATAACGGTGAACTGCCAGTAAATATAAAAGAAGTAAACACAATATTAATAAATTGCTCCATTGCAGCTGGATCTTACTCAGCCCAGGGTAGTAGAGGACAAACGATATATAGCTTTTCGCCGGATGTTCCACCAGGATCGATCATGCAAATTAATCCACGTCAAGTTATTTATTATCCGATTAATCTTGAAAATCAAATAACAAGTATAACAATGCAATTAACAGATCAATCAGGTAGACAAATAGATCTTAGCAACGAAATTGTCACATACTATTTACACCTACGCATTGCGTAGTCAATTTTGTGAGCCTATATTTTATACACAAAGATGAGACAAAAAAAATTTATAGAAGAAAAATCGTAGGTGATTTTTTGGAAACATATTTACAACAATTGCTGAGAATATACCAGGAATTGAGCGTAAAGTAGCACCAATTGCACTTGAAGCAGGTAAAGCTTTTGCGACAGGTGCAGTTTCTTCAGCAGGCACTGCAGTAGGACAAAAGATCGCTGATAAGATTAGAGGACCTTCCACATCGGAAATAAAACGAGCAATATCAGATATTGCGCCAACAAAAGAAACAAAACGAGCTATGATAGCTACAACAAAAAAATTATTATCACCTCATGGTGAAGAAATAGTACGTAAACTTGTAAAGAAAACAAAACCGATGACTCCTGCTGCTTTTTAATTTTGTGTAACGATTATAAAATAAAATGTCAGCTAAAAATTATCTTGATCTTGCTGAAGAATATGATACTGATGATGCTGTAACAGAGTTCGAATACGTCGAGTATCTTGATGAAAACTCAAATGAACCAAATAAAACCGGTGTTAGAACTTTTAGCACAAGAGATGAGGACGTCTTTCTACTTCCGCATAAGGCAGTGTTAGAAGTGCGTGGTCAAATATTAACTGCGATAGGTGGTGATATTGCAGCTGGTGCAGAAATTGCGCTTGTCAATAACGGTTGGAGCTTGTTTAAAAGTGCACGATATCAACTGGCCAGTCAAACTGTAGAAGATATTTCAATGCACTTGCCTATAGCAAGTACAATACTTAACATTGTTTCGTTTAGCGATGATTATTCTAGATCAATTGCCACAAACATGATGTGGTTTAAAGATACCTCATTCGGGACAGCTGTTTCGAGCTAGTTTCGTACTGACGCTGGTGTTCCTGCTCCAGATAACAATAATCTAATCGCCAATCCCGCTGCTGATGATGCAGCCGCAATAGGTAATTCAATAAGATTAGCTGTTACAAATATACGACGACAGCAATATAACGAAGGATTTGCTAAACGAAAAGCATCTGCTGCAGAATCTCGCCAAATAACGATGATGCTTCCGTTAAGTACAATCTTTGGATTTTGACGTGAATATAACAAAGTTTTTCGCGGAATAAAACATACACTTATTTTAGATCGAGTTGATCAAAACGATTGTATAATGCACGCCGATGGGGTGGCTGAAGGACAGTTTGCTATTACAAGATTAGCGCTGAGGATGCCACGAGTTGTCCCATCTGTAGCTAAAACGATGGAACTCGAATCATTATTAACCGCCTATACGAAAAAAATATACTTCCAGCAAAACAGGATTTATCAAACAGCAATTCCTAACACAACTGATTACACATGGCGTGTTACAACTACAGCTAGCGAACAACTACCTCGACATTTGTTCGTCGTATTTCAACTACAGGCACCTCGTAATAATCAAGAAATAAACAACTCCGTATTTGATAACCCTGATGTCAGACGAATATCTGTTAAAGTAAATTCTAAACAATATCCCGAACGTGCAATCGAATGCAATTTTGCTAACGATGAAACAAAAAACATATCTCGGCCGTATATGTACCTTATGGAAGCAATGCAAAAATATCAGGACTCGGACAGTGGAACTCAAATACCAATAGAAGAGTTTCGATCGCTCTATCCTATCTTTTATTTCGACATATCAAAACATTCCGAACGAGCTATCAAATCAACTGCTGATATTGAGGTCACCTGGACACTTGACGTACTGCCAGCCGAACAGTATAACGTATATGCGCTAGTTGTCAGTGATAGATTCTTGACGGCTGACGCGACTAAAGAAAGAATGACTGTACAAGTTTAATCTAACAACCTTGATATAAAATAATGAAAACCATGTACACAACCAGAGAAATATACCTAACATCCGGTCAAGTTGAAAAATTATCAGCAGCTGTTGCTAAACGCCGTTCTGTTTCTTTAATGATATCCCCAGCGACAGAAGTCGCTGAGACTTTAAATAAAACAGCGGTTAAATTAATGCTAACGCAACAACAAATCGACAAACTCGATAAAGGAAAACCGTTTGTTCTTAAACTATCTGTTTCACAAATAACAGCAATGTCAAAACAAGGTGGATTTTTTGGCCCAGCACTAACCGTATTAGTTAGCTCAATAATACCAAAAATTTTACCAGTACTTGGTACACTTGGACTAGCAGCTGCGTCAGGGGCGGTATCTGGCGCAACGAAAAAAGCAGTTGAAGATCGTGGAATCAAACAAATCTATTGCTAGTTTTATGTAACAATATAAAATAAATGCCACAACGAAAAACAAAATCGTCGAAAAAAAAGAAAACAACAAAACGCAATCGAACAAAACAAGGAGGATTTATTCCAATAGCTCCACTACTAGCGGGAATAGCGGGAAGTCTTCTTCCAAACCTACTAGGAATCGGACGTGGAATGACTCTACCAGGTACCAGACGCTATTGAGCAATTTTGATATCATTGAAAAATTGAATGACGTTGTCGGATTTCGCGGAGTATTTTCTAAAGACGAACTCGATGACGTACCAGCAGGTGGTTCGTGCGTTGTAAATATAGAAAATTTTAACGATGGCTCAGGCACTCACTGGGTTGCTGTCTATGATAATAATTATTTTGATTCGTTCGGACTTCCTCCGAGCGACCTTATAAAAAAATATATTTTTAAAAAATTTTAAAAAAATAAATTATTCGTCTAATCAACTACAGCCGATTGGAACATCAGCTTGTGGTTATTATTGTATAATGTTTATAAAACAAATGTCAAAAGATCCTAATTTTTTAAAGTTTATTTTACAGTTTGACAAGCAACCTTCTCACGCAAACGATGAGATTGCAGTTAATTTTTGCAAAACTTACTAGTAATTTTATCTAAACTTGTAAATATATAATGTCAACATACTGTCTCAAATATAGAACTAAAACAGAAAATAAAAATGAGACGACGGAAAAAACAAAAAAAATAATAGAATAATGCTAAAAAGTATTTCTGTTGTTTGTGGTAGAAAGAAAAGTATGTTTCTGAAAAAACAAGTAGCTGAGACGTTAGGATCTGGTGTGGATGATCGATGATTAATCGATAACAATTTTTTATGAAACAAAATAAAATAAAATGAAGTGCACTTGTGATTCTGATAAAGATCTTTGTATCGAACAAGATAAAATCATCACGTACTGTAAATCATGCAATCGCCGTGAGGTAATTGGCAGCGGAATTGACATTCACAAAATTATTGGCAAATTACCAAAACCAAAAGGCGGTTGGACATTGCCAGGTCATAAATATACTGGACCTTATAATCCTCTTGATAAACAACTAGATGAAAATGATAATCCGCTGCCAGGACAAGAACCTTACAATCACGTTGATGCAATAGCGATGCGTCATGATATCTGTTATCGTGATATCGAACGTCCTGACAACGCTCGTGCAGAAAGTTCAAAATCAGATTGTGATAAAGTAATGTTAGACGAACTTCGTTATATGGAACCGATAAATATGCGAGAACGTGTTGATAGAAGGCTGGTGCAGGGTTTTATTGGAGCAAAATATAAACTAGGACTCGGGAAAGAATTATACGATGATCTGGCAGCTGAACTACAAAAACCTAAAAAAAAAAGTTTACGCGACGTAAAGTTGTCGCAAATGCCGTTGATGACATCTGGGCAATAGATTTAGTAGATGTGTCAAATCTTGCTCAGTTTAATGATAATAAGAAATACTTGTGTAATGTTATAGATATTTTTAGTAAATATGCTTTTAGTGTACCTGTTTCGGATAAAACAGGATCGTCGATAACTGACGCGCTAAAACAAATAATAAAAAGTACTGAAAGAAAACCGAACAGAATCTGGACTGATCACGGAGCGGAGTTTTTCAATAAAAAATTTGAGCAGTTTTTAGAAAAAAAAATAATATCAAAAAATATGTTACAGGGAACGAGGATAAAAGCGTTGTCGTCGAGCGATTTAATCGCACGCTAAACGAAAAAATGCATAAACATATGACAGCTAAAAACACAAACAGGTATATTGATGATCTTCCGCAGATAGTTGACGAATATAATAACACGAAATATCGAACTATCAAAATGTCGCCAAATGACGCAATTAAAAATCCGATATTAGCAAATGAAAACATGTACCGCAGACATAAATTTAAAGTGGGTGATCGAGTTAGAATTTCTCTGACGAAAAAAGTATTTGAAAAAGGATTTGCTCCAAACTGGAGCGAAGAAGTGTTTGTCGTTGATAAAGTACTTTTAACAATACCTGCAACATACTTGTTAAAAGATTTATTAGGTGAATCTATAACTGGCAGTTTTTACGAGCAGGAACTTCAGAAAACTGAACAAGATGTTTTCGTTATCGAAAAGTTATTAGGAAAAAAGGCAATAAAAGTTTAGTTAAGTGGCGCGGGTATAGCGATAAATTTAATAGTTGGATCCCAACCAAGCAAATTATGAAATAATGTTTCTGTAGATTTCCTCGTACTTATGATTGATAGATTTACATTTTACTGGTTTACATAACGATATTAGATATTGTCTGCGATCGTCAGAGATCGTCATTAAGTTAAAAATCTTGACAAATATAAAATCGAATTTTATATTTTTCTGTCGGCCTGGAATTTTTAGATTTAAAAAAGGTTTGATAAGCTGCCAAAATATTTGTTGTTCGGCAACAGTAAAATTAAATTTTATTATTTTTTTAGCAATGTGATACTTAACATTATATCGTCCAGTTGTCGGTCTGCTGTAATTTTTTCTGTCAACGACGGCGTTGCTGTTGTCATCTTCATCGTCATTATTAAATAAAATATCATCTTCGCTATAGCTAGCAGATTTGTCTATTATATCGTTAGTGATTGTAATATTGTCTGCGACTTTATCGTTAGTGATTGTATCACTTGCGATTGTATCTTCCGCGTATATATTAGCAAGTCTTTTCATCAAATCCATATTATAATATACTTTTATCTAATTTATTGTTATAAGATGACTAACGAGGTAAAATATCACCAAAAGGTTAATATATTAAATTATAATGAACCAGACGAAGCAGTTCGAAAATGTCTGTTAGGGTATAATTCTTATTCTGTCGATGTTATTGTTACGCAAGGCGAAAATGATAGGATATTACTAACAGCAGCAGAAAAAATAAACTTAATGATAGTGCTTTTATAACATTAAAATTTGATCGCGATGTTTGCTCATAGCTGTCTTACTAAGACAGAATTACGAAATATAATTAATCATCATATCTAAAGATAATCCAAGAATTATATCTGCTTGAAAAAGCTGATCTTGTTATTCTATCGGCAACAAATTTTACTGCCCTGGGATTTATCTTGTAGTATTGAGCAGCAGATGAGATTGAAGGAAATTTGATTTTCTTATCTATTTCGGGATCAAATGAAACAACAGGTTTTGCCGGACATCTAAAATTGGTACCACCACCTAGTCCTTTTTTCACATTTTCCTGCTGGGTAACTAGTTCTAAATTTTCCAGTCGATTATCAGTTTTTACGTTATTGATGTGATTAATAACCAAACCATTAGGTATAGGTCCGTTAAACGTCTCGTAAGCAAAACGATGGCTAAGATAATTAACTTTACCGGCTAGTGTTCCTCTGACAGTTACTATGAGATACCCCATATTATTCATAAAACCAACAACTTTTTTAGTTTTTCTTCTTCGAATAATTCCCTCATCATTTATCTCGTAAAGATTAAATATTAGGTGGCGTTGATACTCATCTTGTAAAGCTAAATTTTCATTATTGTCATCAGTGATCGAATTATTTACTCTATATACTCGTTATCCTTCTGGAATATCATCGCAGAACAAAGTATAAATAAAATCTTTTCGAAACATTTCAATTCTATCTGTGTCATCACCTTTTACTGAAATTATCATACCAGCTGGGGTTGGTCTGCCAATAGATTTTTTAGATTTTATGTTAATAACCGAACCTAATGCATTTCCAGCATATAGGTAATACTTCGGGTGAACATGATATGCTTCTTGCTCTTCCGCTGTAAGTCTCGTAGAGCTTAAAATTTCTGTCATTATACTATAAGCATTTTATATCTCTAATTGATTTTTCAACTGGCGTGCGGTGAGTTATCGATCGAACAATCAATTAGATATATAATATTACATTATATATATAGCAATGTTGAAATTACGTGATATAGCCAAGAAGAGCCTTAAGGGAGAACCTGAAAAAATAGCGACTGCCTTTACAGGATTCGACAACAGTTATCGGTTTGATAAACAAATCGTACTAGTAAATATCACTGCAACAAATCTCTATCATTTGCTAGAGCCAACTGTAAAACGTGAACTTGAAAAACATAACGGTCTAAGAAAATTAGTGCAATATCATGTTATGCTTTCAAAGCTACTTATGACTAGCGAGGAAATCGCATACCCTTACATTAATGCAAAATCAAGGCGTGTTTTGCTTGGGACTAATCTTTTGTCACTAGCTGATGAAATACACCAGGAAATTTGGAAAAAGATAGAAGAATTTACCAAATCGGGTTCGGGTTGGAAGTTTGAAATCATTACTGAAATTTTATTTCACACAATAAAATATAACCTATGACGCGGTAGTTCGTATACTGACCTGCCACAAAAAATAAAAAATAAAAAATGCTGTATAAACGTAAAGAACGTCGATAACAGATGTTTTCAGTGGGCTATTCTTTCTGCGCTATTTCCGTCAGAAAAAAATGCTGATCGTGTTGACAAGTATATTAGTCACGTATTAAAATTAAATTTTAATGGTATTGACTTTCCAGTTGCAGAAAATCAAATACCAAAGTTTGAAAAGCAAAATAATGTTTCAATAAATGTTTTCGGACTAGATGAAAAAGAAAACGTCTATCCGAGATATATTTCAGAAAAAGCTTCACAATCGACAATAAACTTGCTGTTTTATAAGAATCATTACGTTTGGATCAAAAACTTTAATGGACTAGTTGGCAGACAGTATAATAAACGAAATAAAAAAAACGTTCTTTTGTTATCGCTGTTTACACGGTTGTGAAGACAATGAAACATTACAAAAGCATTTGCAGTACTGTAGTGACGTACAACGAATAACAATGCCGTCCAAAGAAAATAGTTTATTACAGTTTGTCAATCATAATCACAAACTAAAAATTCCTTTCGTTATATACGCCGATTTCGAATGCTTACTTCAGCCTGTACTTGGCGTAGAAAATAATCCTAACCAATCGAGTACAAGAAAAACTCAAAATCATGTTCCATGTGGGGTAGCGTATAAGATAGTTTGCTGCACTGATTCGAGATTATCTAAACCAATCAAATTATATCGTGGTAATAATCCGGCTGTTTGGCTTCTCAAGCAGTTAATTAGCGAAGTTGATAATATATTTAATCGTTTAAAAAGAATAACTCCAATGATAAAACTGACATCTCAATAAGAATCTGAGCACGAGCAAGCGGAATTTTGTCATATTTATGAAAAAGCTTTTGACTCGCCTGATAACAAAAAAGTACATGACCATTGCCATTTGACCGGACAGTATCGTGGAGCGGCTCATGATCAGTGTAATTTAAAATTTCATGCTCCAAATTTTATTCCAGTTGTTCTTCACAACTTCCGAGGATATGATAGCCATATTATCGTAGAAGCTTTTGGTGATCTCAACATAATATCTCGTTTAAAACTTAATAACGTAATCAAGTGCATTCCAAATAATTTTGAAAAGTATATGTCAGCTACTTTAGGTAAGTTGCGTTTTATTGACAGCCTACAGTTTATGGCGGCATCGTTAGATGAACTGGTAAAAGGTTGTAGCGAGTCTGATAACCTACGAGACTGTTTTGGAGATAAATTTAATCTACTGACTAAAAAAGGAGCATTTCCGTACGAGTATCTCGATGATTGGAGTAAATTTGATGAAACTTCTCTGCCAAGCAAAGAAAAATTTTATTCGCAACTTAAAAATGAAAATATAACCGATGACGAGTACAAATATGCACAAAATATTTGGAAAGAATTTGATTGTAAGACGTTTGGCAATTATCATGATTTATATTTGAAAACCGACGTGTTATTGCTAGCAGATGTTTTTGAAAGTTTTCGAAAAGTGAGCTATAACAATTATGGACTAGATCCTTGTTGGTATTATTCTGCTCCCGGGCTGTCATGGGATGCTCTGTTAAAGTTTAGTAAAGTAAGGTTAGAATTACTAACTGACGTTGATATGTTCAATTTTATCGAAAAAGGTATCAGAGGCGGCATTAGCATTATAGCAAAGAAATATGCTGAAGCAAACAACAAATACCTGAGAGAGTATAATCCTAAGCTTCCTTCTAAGTATATAATTTAGTTAGATTGTAATAATTTGTACGGTTATTCTATGGCAGAACCAATGCCTTTTGGTGGATTTCGTTGGATCACATCGGAACAATTTTTATCGGAGACAGAAAGAAAGATACCTGACGATGTTTCGTATTTTGTTGAAGTTGATCTCGATTATCCAACTTCGCTACACAATTTACACAATGATTATCCTTTCTGTGCAGAATCAATGATAATAGATTATAGTTTGTTATCTCAAGAACAACAAGCGACAGCATCACCAAGACAAAATTCTATGGTAAAAAAACTAGTACCAAATTTACTCGATAAGAAAAATTATGTTTTGCATTATAAAGTTTTAAAACAAGCAGTAGACGCTGGTCTTGTGTTGAGGAAAGTTCATAGAGTTTTAAAGTTTAATCAGTCGCCGTGGATGGGAGGTTATATTAACTCGAACACTTCGAGAAGAGCTGTAGCGAAAACTGATTTTGAAAAAAACTTCTTTAAGCTTATGAACAATTCCGTTTTTGGTAAGACGATGGAAAATATTAGAAAACGAGTAAATATCGAGCTAGTTAATGATATCAACCGCAGAAATAAACTTGTGTCGGACGATGATTTTGTCAGCATGAAAATTTTTAATGAAAATCTTGTCGCGATACAAAGAAGAAAAACAAATCTAAAACTAAATAAACCAATTTACGTTGGGGCCTCTGTGTTAGATTTATCGAAGTGGCTCATGTACGATTTTCATTATAATTTTGTTAAAAATCAGTGGCCGTCCAGCAGACTATTGTTGACTGATACCGACTCGCTCGTGTATGAAATCGAATGTGAGGATGTCTATCATGATATATACGATAATCGACATCTGTTTGATCTTTCCGATTACCCTCGTGACAGTAAATTTCATGACGATACAAATAAAAAGGTTATTGGTAAGTTTGAAGATGAAATGAACTCGAGCATCATCAAATACTTTATCGGATTGCGCAGTAAAATGTACGCCGTATTGCTAGATAATAATAAAATAACGAAAAAGGCAACAGGTCTGCCTCGCGATTTTGTTAAATAGTTTATGAAATTTGATGATTACAAGTACGCGCTTGACGGCGGCGTTACTTAATAAGAGCAATGGCTATTCGAACAAATCGTCATAAACTCGAAACAGATGTTATTATCAAACGCGGATTGAGTAATTTTGATGACAAACGTTATTGCGAAAATGGAGTAGATACATTTGCACATGGTTATTGTTTTGATGATAGATCTATACTCGATGTTATATTCGATGACTAAGGTATGAAATTTTGTGTAAACAATAAAAATAATGTTTGAAAATTTGATAGTGGCAAATAGCTACAATAGCAAGATCAAATATCTAATGATAGACGGCAAACAGTTGACAGTTGAAATTAATAATGAAACATCAGGTATATGTTTTACCGCAGTTCGTGACAAGCTAAAACTTTCGCTTATCAGATCTGATGACAGCGAGTATTTCAATTACCTTGAACAACTGAGCCAGAAGTTATCAGCGGGATTTAAAAACTTTCATGATCCGATCAGTCAACAAAAATATACTAAACTTACCATTGATCTCGATCGGTCAAAAGTATATTTTATCGACAAAAAATATCCTCTTAACAAACCGCAAATAAAGGATTTATTCGAATGTCGTCGCTGTGTGAGCGGTAAAGTTTAGTCTCTATTATCGTGATGATGAAATATTTCTAATATCAACAGTTGAAACATTGATAATTGGTGATGAGGTATGAAGGAGGTAGAGGTTAGTCGTTTGGGAGGCCAGTGGGGCTCACAGATGGTAATTTATATTTTTTTTGGAGGGTCTCCAAGATGGTAATTTATATTTATTTGGAGGGTGGGTAAAAGTCTTAGATTATATTTGAGCTAGAACCAGCAGTTGCTATAAATGAAAATCGTTTTGGGACAGGGTTTTGTGGGTCTCCGGGGTGGTAATTTATATTTGTTTGGAGGGTGGGGAGAGGTCTGTGAGCCAGAACCAGCCTTTTCCCTTACTACTGCCGCACAGTTTGTTCTACAACGTAAGACGCGTCAGATATTTTTGTTTTGGTGTTACCGAAACATAAATAACATGCGATATGTCTTACATCGTAAGACGACTACACAATGAATTTCACACATCATTAGTTTTGATGTGTCACATACTCTGCAGCAAATTAAAGAAGAAGCGATTCAGGGCTCGGGAGACAGTGGAATCTGCTGCTGAAAAGGGTATTTATTTTCTTTGCACCTTCGCTACCCGGTCCTACTAAATACTGCTAAGCCTGACAAAGCCAAACAAAGCCCGACAAAGCCTGACAAAGCCACACAAAGCCACGCAAAGTCAAATTAAAAAAGAGTATTTATATTGTTCATTATATTGATGAATAAATTAACCAAACCGAAAGACTAGTTTTTAACATAATTATGCCAAAATAATTACCGAAAACTGGGTGACAGAGTTCAAATTCGAACAATGATGAAGTATTGATACAGTCATGACACAATCATATTTGAAATGTTTCTATTATTTTGTAAATTGTTCTTTTGACTGATTATGGACAGAAAATGCAATTTTCCAACATACTGTATGTTATAACGAGTTATCAATTTTATCTACTTTTGTTTATATTCAAGACAACATAACAAAGGTACACAAAGCCAGAAAAAGTCATATTAGGAAGGTGTATTTATGTTGCAATATCAGATTGATGAATAAATCAACTAAGCCGAAAGACTAGGTTTATACATGTACCCCATTAATATACCGTGAATTGCGAGATTAATTAATTTGGATAATAATAAAGTCAGACAATATCATATTTGAAATGTTTTGTATTTTTATGAGTTACTTGGATAAACTATGGAGAAAAGAAATGACGTATCTTTAAGTACGTCTTACTGAGTATCAAACATATGTTAGCAAACTCAACAAATGTGTCGATGTTTGACAAAGCATAACAAAGGCACACAAATCCTGACAAAATCGTCATTAATTTTTTTTAAAAAAAAACATATATTCCAATAAATTATAAATAGAAATAGCTATTTTTCACAAAGGCACACAATATCATAAAATGGCGATAAAATCATGCAAAGTCATCACATAAAGTATTGTTATCATTCCTAACTTGAAAAGTAAATCCCCAAAATGTAACACCTGTATATCTTTGAATAACTAACAAATTAAAAGCATGCAACATGCCAAATGATGCCTATTAATACTAGGGGTCACGTAAATATTGGTATATCAATATAAAAAAAAATAAATAAAAAAAATTGTTACTCCGTGTTAGCTTCATCGGATATCTTTTACATCTCTCTAAATTATATTTCTTGTTTATATTTAACAAACATCTTATTTAAGTTTAAATTCCAAAATGCCTAGTGCTTCTGCTCGAAAAAGACAAAAAACGAACTGGCCTTGTGTTGTTTGTGGACTTAATTGTGGTGTTGGTTCCTTTATTTGTGATTAAGTGCAAGTGTTTGTTGCATGCAAAGTGTGATGGGTTGACATCTGATGATTTAAAAACTATTTCAGGACAATACCCTAATGAGTATCGTGTGTGCATTGGCACAGCCGACAGTGCAGTGTACAACTATGAAAGCTTAATGAACAGTCCAAATACTCTTCTTCTTCTTCTTCTTCTTCTTCTTATTATTATTATTATTATTATTATTATTATTATTATTATGTTGATTATCATAAAGCGTTTGTCCGTATTGACATGACAGAAACTCACTTATCATAAATTAGTAAATGAAAATAGTAGTAAAATGCTTATTATACCAAACCCCATATACGCAAATGTGCAAAATTGTCTGAAAACGCCAAATAGTTTGATAGAAATATTTAACTGCCCAGCCGAGGTAAGGCAAGGCTGTGTTTTATCACATATTTTTATTTTGATTATTTATTAACGATTTAAAGACATATTTCTGACCAAGATAATGGTGTCTTAGCAGAATTTATGTATAGTATTTACGCTGTATCAATGATATACCACGAGATGTATAAATTTTTCATTAAAAGGAAACGAGGCTTGCACAACGAGTGGTATATCATGGATACAGCGTACATACTATACATATATTTTATTTATATCACATACAAATACACATATTTGTCTTTTGAATGGAGTTTAGACTGACTACGGACAACCGTGTATTGACCGAGTCAATGAACACACATCCCAGCCGAGTGTGTCCACTACAAAATGTAATGTCCTTTTGTGCCTATTCACAATCACCTTTGCATATTGATAAAGTTGATTGTTTACATTTTTAAGTTTCTATTTTTATTCACATTGATTACATCAATATAAGTCACACTTATGATTTATACATGAAAGATAGTTTTTATGAAGAAAGTAGGGCACTACAAACACAGATTCTTGAACAATGAACGCTCATCAATGCATTGATGTGCAGGCGCATGGAAATTAGTGTGAAATAGAATCTAAGCGAAATGACGAGCCAACAATAGGTAATTAAAACATTTTAATATCTTTTAAGTTGATATAAGTCATTATTCTGCTTTATTTAACATTACTGCCGACCATAAAATTCTCTCTCTCTCTCTCTCTCTCTCTCTCTCTCTCTCTCTCTCTCTCTCTCTGGTCGGTTTGACTGAACATTTACCATCATCCTTCACAGGTCCAGAGACATTTTGGTATTTCACAAGCGAAATTCCTCTATTCTCTTCTTTTCATGGATTTTCGCTTTTTTTCTTTCTTGATACGATGGTCAAGAGAGAGAGAGAGAGAGAGAGAGAGAGAGAGAGAGAGAGAGAGAGAGAGAGGCCTTTGGATATTTTCATATTTAATTAATAATAATCGATGATTTTTAGAACCAAATAATAGGTTTAAGATACAACAACATCAACAAAGCCTTCAATATGTGTGCCCCGTAACCAAGACATTTACTTTACTGTGTCGACCGGCAATTGCAACTTTGTATCATTGATTATATAAACACTTTAGATAGGTCCCAAGGGAAGTATACACATACCATTATGACAAACGATATTCTTCTAGGTTACTTGGTGCAATTTCAGTTTCAATGTTTTTTTATTGAGTCCAATTTATTTTTCTCTCTCGGGACCGTGATCGTCTTTTTAGCTTAAATATTTTCTTTTCTTTTTCTCAAGATAATTATTTTTTTCTCCAAATAATAGCAAGAATATAATATTTTCCTTTGGTATACCCCTTACAAAATTTTTTGCGGTTACCAGCTCTAATTAATATCGCGTTGTTTCTTTGACTACGGGCAGTGTCGCCCCCAATAAGTTTCGTCCCCAAGACGTATCGGTCCTACTAAACACCACAAAGACGCGCAAAGACATATAGAACTATAGTGAATTACGTTAAATATTAAATCGTGCATTTTCTCAAACATTTTCTTCTGATCATTATTTTTAGAATGCTGTAACTTTCTAAAAATATTTAATTACGGTTAGTGTAAGTTTATACAAATATCTTCCCAAATGGAGGTTGAATTTTCTTATTTGTTAATTCTAATCTTTCTCCTTTTGTTTGACAGTGAAATATCCTCGTGTCAATTTATAAAAATATTCAAAAATATTTTATTACGTTAAGTGTTGGGAGAAGAAAAAAAAAATGACAGGATCACGACGGACAAATAGATGGCAATTACATACAATATTCAAAAATATGTAGTGTTGATAAAAAAAATTATATTAATAAATATAACAGAATTAGAAAATGTTCGCTCTGTTTATGATCATTGTTTTGTTTTTTTATTATCTATTTAACTCAGTACAAGGATAGAAACATTTTTAAACTTACAGTACTGCAAATTATTTACTGTTGATATCAAATTTGCGACATATGGTAGTGAAGTGCAACTGTATTCCATTAACACGCGTCAACGCCTGTTGGAATCTACCTTTAACTAAATTAACACCTGTTTATTACGCCATTTTATGACACTGTGTGCCTGTGTAAAAAAATAACCATTTCTGTTGATAGTTTATCATATACAGACATTTTAAAATAATAAACATTCCAGTGAAGACTTTGTCATGCTCTGTATGCCTTTTTGAGATGCAGTGAATTTGGAATTTGCCTCCTAATTACCAGTCATTCATTATGGTGTGCGTAGTAAATCCAACATTTTTCTTTTGTAATTTATGCGGCAAGAACACCATACAACAATATTACACATTTTTATTATCACTTTGTATGATTTTTTCAGGCTCTGTATGCCTTTCTAATGAAAATCGAAAGGTTTGTAGAGTTTGTCAACCTATATTTCGATAATCAGTCAAATGAACAGTTTGTAAAATAAAAAAAACCATTTCACGTATGTTTTTTTTTCTTCAGACTTTATCAATACTTTATCATTATTTATAATTATGTTGAAACTAGTCCTCCCGTTTGGTTAATTTATTCGTCAATACAATTTACAATATACATTTGTCTAATATGTCTTTGCACGACTCTGTCAGGCTTTGTGAGGCTTTGTCGGGCTTTGTAAGACTTTGTCAGGCTTTGTATAATTAGGACATATTAAAATATTGCTTTTCTTGCAATAATCATTCAAATGAACAATTTTTCAAATAATAAACATTTTACATACAATTTTGTCAGTATTCGAATTCGAACTTTGTCGCCAAATTTAATTCGGTTATTTAATTCGGCATAATTATGTTGAAAACTAATCCTTCTGTTTGGTTAATTTATTCGTCAATATAATTTACTATATAAATACACTTGTCTAATATAACTTGTCAGGCTTTGTGAGGATTTGTCAGACTTTGTGTGACTTTGTCTGGCTTTGTGTGATTGGGATATATTGAAAAATTGCATTTTCTTTCGATAATAAGTTAAATGTACAATTTATAAAGTAATAAACAGTTTACATATGATTTTGTCAGACTTTGTTAATACTTTGTCATTATTCGATTTCGAACTTTGTCGCCGAATTTTCGGTCATTTAATTCTGCATAAATATGTTGAAAACTAGTCTTTCGGCTTGGTTAACTTATTCATCAATATAATCAACAATATAAATACACTTTTTTAATTTGGCTTTGCATGGCTTTGTGTGGCTTTGTGAGGCTTTGTGTGGCTTTGTCGGGCTTTGTGTGGCTTTGACGGGCTTTGTCAGGCTTAGCAGTATTTAGTAGGACCCCACCCGGAGAGCTTCCTGTGGATTAGAAGGGACGTACAATGGTACCTCCTTGTTCGAATACAGGAGAATTAACACACTCTCACAGATCTTTCATCAGCATAATGGCAATTAAATCATTAGGTCAACTCATACACTCATATCTAAATATTCCACACACGCTTGTTCTAAAATAAAGGCAATAACAACAAAAATAATATCACGACTTCTTATACACACATACATATCCCTAATTCTCCATATAATAAACTATCAACATCAACAATATTCCTACGCGTTTCCTACCTTGCAAATTATAAAAGACATACAAATATAAATGCCTAATTATTCATACAAGTCCAACAACGCGTAACTCTGCAAAATCCACAACTATACATTCAAATACTGTTACGTGTAGGCTCGTACAAAAGTAACAAAAGAAAAGAGTGAAGTCAACAAGCTTTGTAAGTTTAACAAAATAATTTATTTCCCTAGAAAACAAGGTAAAAATATGAAAAAAGACTTACGGTTTGTGAATATAACCCAAAGATTAATCCTAGAATTTAAAAACATAAGTCCTATCACTAAAAAGTTCTAACTGAATCCAGGTTCGAATCTCGATGATGTTCGAAGATGGAAGGCGATGACGTCCTCTATTATCAGTTTTGGACTGATGTGTCAACAGTTCCTCGTTCAGTCACCAAGAATATAATTCCGGCTTTAGAATTCCGAATAATTTAGTAAATGTCTTTGTCCAAGAATTTCGATGAAGAAGAGTATTTTCCAGGGTGAATAAATTATTTTAAATTTAAAAAAAAAACTCAATTCAAATGGCAACAACAGGAATACCTTTCAGCCTCAAGGTATTATGTACAATTGACTCAGAAACAATGAGACTGAGAATTAAACTCCAGCTAAGAACGCAATTTCAGACCCGCGTGATGCGTCACGTGGTCACTTACTACAAGTTAATTATCACGTAGGCTAATATAACCTTAGCTAAGAATCTGATTCCCACACTGGAAATGAATTTAAAAATAAAACGTTGTTTATTCAGACTAACACGTAAGCGAAGTATGACCTTGATTACAACCAATGATTTTCACTCAGTGTTTACCAAATTTTTAACCAAGGCCAGCTAAAAATACAATGAAGCAATACTTCTGCGTTCTAATCAGGCTAAAAGAACTGAACTGAATTTACTGGGTAAAATGTCAAATCCAGTAAAAATATTATCATTACAATAAAATGTAATGAAACAAAAATAAAAGAAAAGAAATTTAAAACTTACACACAAATAATTTAATTACATATACGTAACAATACAAACAAGTGCAAGATCTAATTACTTGCTATTAAATTCAGTTCTGCACCACGATGCAACATCGTAACAGATTACACCATCCACTTCGATTTTATCCTAACATCTACATACATTATTACTAATTCGATATACACAACATTACATGTTGATCATTCAGCTATACATAGAAGATTAAATTTCTATTAAATTAGATGCACATAATAACGTATAAATCTTACGACACCTAGTTAGGAAGTGAGACAGATTCGGGCGAAGATATTTTACCACAGAAGCCTTTGTTCCAATCTCGTCCGAAGTTCCTAGAACTAACTTCCCGCCCTTTTAACGATCGCACAACTTCAGCACTCGGAGCGCAGTCTAGTGTCTCCCTTCCCTGCTCTCGCTAATGTCCAGACGTGCACTGACTCACATTGGATTAAACAAAATAATGTCTGGCTGGGTGAGAAACTCGCCCAAAATCCGATTATCTTAGTTCTGATTGGATACCGGCGGTCTCTTTGAAAACGGTCTGGGGTGGTATCACTGAGGTGTTACAATGCCGGGGTTCTGGCCTCCAAGCCTAAGCCGACCGGTGATACCACTGCTAATTGCAAGCAAATAGAGTTTCTCGCCCCGCGGCAAGTTCTTCAAAGGAAGTAACAGCGAATTTGATGTTAAAGCAATGACTAATTCACTGACAGGTATTTTCATTGTTTCAGAATCTGTCTAAAGTCGTAATATTATATAACACGTATTTACATTACCCAAAGTAGTTTGAATTACGACTTCTATCAGAAGACATTTATAAACATGAGGAGGAATTGTTAACAAATATTCTCACACAACGTGACAATGGTGAATAACATGGTTATCTCAAAGTAATAAAAAAAATTATGTGTCAATAAAATAAATCAGGGCTCTAAAATATTTCTGAACTGATGTCGGATATTCGTTTCGTCAGGTGCAGTTGTAGCCAATCCAGCATACCATTACCACCCCCACCCCCGATCATGTTACATCGGCAAGCTAACTCCATCATTTTTTCATATTTGCTCTTTAATTTATTACTAAATTTTAAAGTCTTTACACAGCTAGGGATTTAACAATATGCCTAAAATCTGACACTATGATTTTCTTGATTTTCTTACAAATCAGTAATGCCCTATATATCAACACTATTATGAACTCAGCGGAGAAATAGCTATAGTCCCCGCGTTTAATTTAACAGGTCATCGAGATTTTGCCCTTCTTCACCGTCCGTCTTAAGTAATAAAGGAATGTTTATAGTTCTACTGAGTTTGACGACAAACAAGGAAAATGACACATACAATCAGATAATTCTGAATCCAAACAATTTTACTTAAGATCCGTGAAATGTCGTTTAAATAGATGTATATGACTTTAGATTATATTCAATGCAGCTTGTTTGGGAGTCTATAAATACCAGATGCAACTAAGAAAGGGGATGGATTTGATACCTTTATTAACATCAACAGATACTTTAATCCTATTCGAATACACCGAACGAATATTCGAATAGGAAAATTTGGTATGTGTTTTAGCTCATTAATTGCTTGCGTTTTGTTTCTCACGCTTTATATAACTGTACATACACATCCAAGACGTTAGTATCCACACACATTTGAAACAAGGGAACTAATGCTTAAATACAAGAACCTATGCGGATTCAGTACCTTAAACAACTACGAAGCAGCCATCTTCAATGCGAGTAGAGACCAGATGTTAAAACTGTGGTTTAATAACATAATTATATATATATATATATATATATATATATATATATATATATATATATATATATATATATTCTACTTTATGATCACCTATTTTTAGACTGGTTCCCATTCTTCCTGTATCATGAGTCTTATACTCACATCCTTTACGACTGACAAGGTCTCACAAACTATATTCTCGCTCGAAGTATATTGGTTTAGCTCCTATTTGAAGTTAGGAAGATTTTCAAATGCAAATTATGTTGGTGTTGGTGCTTCCTTTAATGTAAATGTGACACACATAACTGTAATTAACGGTTACAATTGGGAACAAAGTTTTTTTGTACGTGTTTTTCTAACTGTAATTTTAAGATCAGCTGTCTGGATTTACACGTCTTTCTTACTTTTCATAACGGAAATACACGTCACACCTCCTAGCCGAACAGAAGTTGCGCAATAATCAGAACGGAAGTTGCCACTGCAGTGTTTCCCCAATCCAACCACAATAAAGCGCATGCGTAGTAATCACAAACAACAATGGCAGCCGGCGAGAGAGAGCAAGTACTAGCTGATTTTCAGGTTGTTTTTTTTGTTTTGGTTTCTCAGTACCTTTTCCTAATTAGATCGAGCCTTACCCATGTAGATATGATCATAGATTAAATGATAAGAATTGATAGAAAATTAAGTAAACAATTGTAATTTACCGTTAATTTTCGTCTATTCAAGCTCAAGATTTTCGAAAGTCATCGAGAAACTGGTCATTCACCCTATTCCCCCCCCCCCCAGCTGATTCGGACCATCATCATGTAAAATGTAAGATATACAATGGAACACACTCGTTTCTTTAGTAGTTATTACTGTTTTCGCAAACAGAATGTAAGACACAGGCACTTGATTCCGGGGTAAACTAATGTTAGCATGAACCAATCATTTTTTTATTTGAAAGTTAACGCGATCAAAATTGGCACACATGTAATGCTATTTGAAAGAAGCATATAAAAGTTTATTTTATGAAAATATGTCCGAAATTGTATTTTTTATGAATTTTTTAAAAACAACATCGACTTAATACTGTTCAATACTTAATTATTTTTGTGCCAGCAAGTGGTACCATACCCTGCGTTTTTTTAGTTGTAGAGATATCAAAACCAAATTTGGCACAGTCATAAAGATTATTTAGCTGTTTATATAATGCTATCTTTTTTAAATTTGGACCAAAAATAGATTTTCTAGATTTTTTTATATATTATAATTATAGCATTTTTTTACGGCTTTTTTATTAGTTTGGGGCAGATGAGCTAGAGACACAAAATTGTAATATGGAGAGATAACCACATAGATGTTGCTTCACATAGACTTTTTGTGAAGGAACATTTTAATTTACAGGGCCTGAATTCAAAGGATGAGAAAAGTTTGACAAAAATATTTGAACTTCATTGTTTCAGAATTTGCAATATTAGTAATAACAATGCATGGAGAAAGCAAGCAAATGGTGTTCAAGACATAGAAACAGTTTTCTCTTTTACACTGTGTTTGTCTCCCTCTTATCTGACAAAAGTTGCCATTTCAAACTAAGCATGTCATTATACAAGAAATGAAATATTCAATAAAACCTGTAAATGGATTTTTGTCTATTTACAGCGGGATACATAAGTAAGGCATTTTTCCATTCTAAAACACTAACAATGACAGCTACCAACCATGCTAAATACTCTTTAAATTTAAATATACCCACACACAAAAAGTCAGAATGAAAGTTTCTTTTGACACCACTAGGGCTTCCCCAGCTTTAAAAAGAAAAAAATTAAACAGCAATACAAGTGCAGAATGTTCACAGTAATGTTGATCAATGTCTTCTCATATCAAACTTTCATATAGAATACTGTGAATTATTTAAATTTTTTCACCTACAATTTCTAGCTTGTGATCTGCTGCTTGTTCTCTATCACAGCCTCTGCAATAAATAAGATAATACCAATAAGCAACATAAATTTTGGTACATATTATCACCTTTGTTATGGAACACCCAAATTACATTAGAAATAGATGCATTCATTGAACATAAATTTTTGGGGAGAGTGTCATATCTCTTTTTTGGAAATGTACCAAATTGAAATCAAGAATATTTTTCTCCGTGACAAGTTTTGGGACAGTGAAGAATAGCCTTTTTTAATGATATACACAAATGTTACAATGACTTAAAATTTAATATGCCTTGAAGATCAATGAGATTGACCAATCAGTAGACAAAGTACAGTCATAAAGATTTCACTAGTACAAGTGCAGTATTTACATGCATCAAATGGTGGAATAATATGTGCATTTCTAAAGCTGTCATAAAATATATGTTTTTAATTTACGTATTAGAAAAACTGAAGTACCAATCTACCTTGTAAGTCAGTCAGTCCATGACTGATCAACTATAAAATAACTAACTTTACTTGCAATTTAGTTCAGAAGTTGTACTGGTACATACGTTCAGACTGAAAATTGCTATGATTAAGTATAAATCATAAAAAGTTATTACTAGGTAACTTGAACATCCCACTTACAGAATCACTGACTCACAAACAAATGTGAAGATACTAGTAATCAGTTTTTTTTTTCTCATCAGTACATTATGCTACAATGTAACCGAATGTACAGAATCACAAACATGTATCTAGGAATATGAAAAGACTGATCACATATTATTGTCAAATGATGCTATCTAACCATGCATTTTGATCAGGGCTCTGCTTTTGACAATCCTAGAAAAAATTCTTGTTGTACAAACAAAACATGTTAGTAAAAAAGTGTTACAAACACTGTAACAAAATCAAAAAAACTCCACAAAAAAAGGGGAGAAAAAATTCATGCTGGGTCAGCTGCCATGAAAAATTTTCTACCTTCAACTGCTACTTTTTAGATTGAGAGCAGCATAGTCCTCTGCAAGTATGTAAATGTGCGCAGCAATATCATTATCATATGTTGCATTAAACTATTCTATGTAACCTTGCACACAGGAAACAACTCTGCAACAGAATGGTGTCCAAATTTTGTAGTTAATCACATATTTACCAATGAAAATATTGTCCAGTAAAGAGTTTACAGATTGTAATCCACTTCTGATCAAAGTGTTCAGAGTTTCAGTCAGTGTTTGAATACTATATCATTTTCCCTTGCCGCTGAACTGGAAAACATTCTTGTGTAGATACTGCAGTGCAATAGGTTGGCAATATTCCATCTTAAAGCCCCAGTGCTGCCATTGCATGTGAAAAGTAGTATATTCAAAATCATCGGAATAATACTGAATCTTGACAGATATTGGTCCTAAACATCATTGTGTTCCATTACAACCAGATAATATCGATGTTTCATCACCACATGTGTACGAATCCGAAAAACCCGACCATTTTCCATGTGTATGAATTAATCCAATGTTGATTGGCCACATCCATGGGTCAGCTGATTTCATTTGAATGCTGGAACAAAAGATTTGTTGTTGTCACCATTGCAAACATTATAAGCAAAGGCCACGATGGCAGTTTGTCTGCAGCTCAAGTTCACCCTTCAAAGTATTTCCAGAGCACCAGCTGATCACCAGTATTCACCTGATTTTTATTTTTTTCTGATGCATGATTTTTCTTCTCAAATACACTTTAAATAAACAGGCTTGCCTCTCAATTCCATCTTGCATAAATCTATGTGCCAAGTGCGACTGTTATTATTAGGTTATTCACTACAGACTCTGTCAACTGTATCACAGCTTTAATTTTGGAGCACTGCAGACAAAAAAAATAGAATTACGCTGCAGGCAAAAAAAATAGAATTACGATCAACTTTGTTGACTGAATTGATGGGACCTCTTAATTCTAAACTGAATATCTGAACGTTGTTTAAACTTAACAGCTTGATTATTTAAAATAATGCATTATGTCTGATAGCATTTTTTTAACAAATCATTCCCTTCCTTCCAAGCTTGAGTTACACTGGAAGAATGGTGGAATTTATGAAAAACTGCAGCATTGGGACTTTAAACCACTATCTCTAGATCTCCAGCAGCATAGTCCTCTGCAAGTTTGTAAACATACACAGAAATATCATTGTCATATATTACATTAAACCATGCAGGGTAACCTGGCACAGTGGAAATAACTCTGCCATAGAACGGTCTATGAATGTCATTCTCTTGCTGGTAGCGGATAACATGTTTACCGATTAAAATGTTATCTGGTGACGAGTTCACAAATTTTAATGCACTTGTCATCAGAGTTTTCACATTTTCAGTTAGCTTTTTAATACTGTACAGCTTTCCCTTTTCACTCAACTGGAAAACTTTGTTGTCTGGATGCTGCTGCCCAAGGACAACATGTCTGAACTGGAGTTGGGTTTTCAAGGCTTTCCTCTTCTCTGAATCTGATGTAATGGATTTCAGGTGCTGATCAACAGTCTCCGGGAACTGCCACAGTCCATAATAAAGAATGTTGTTATTTCTTCTCGATGTAAATACTCTTTATGTGATTTTTTTCTCTAATACTTGTCTCTTCTGTCTCAGGATTTCTCTACGAGTCTGCTCTACTTCCTTGATTCTTGCTTTGTACTTCTCTCTCAACTGTCGCCCTTTACTTCTGTCAGTATTCAGATACTCTAGTCTTTCTGTCTCGGACAAAGAGCTCAGCCATTCAC
This sequence comes from Megalonaias nervosa, assembly GCA_016617855.1. Lineage (NCBI taxonomy): Eukaryota > Metazoa > Mollusca > Bivalvia > Unionida > Unionidae > Megalonaias > Megalonaias nervosa. Next base: position 133,157 of record JAECUM010000692.1, read on the forward strand.
CCGTTTTATTGAGGGCAAACATAATGTGAGATTCATTACATAAAGTTGATGCAGCTGGACGAAACCGAGTTAGAGCATCCAAAAAAGCAAAGATTCTCTCTGGGAATTTGTTGTGCCTTGGTACTGACTTTGTTTCAGTCTGCATAGTTTCATCCACGGTGCTGTACTTTCCTCCTGGCAAATGATCACTAGCTGCTTTCTGCAAGAGTGAAAACCATGATAAACATATTTGCTGAAGAACAAGAGATGTCTGCTGATCAAATGAATCTGCTTGCATCAATCTATCGAACATTTCTTCTCTGTGCAACTGTTCTGGGAAGGGTACATCACTTCCACACATGAAATCTGTGCAGTCATCTTTAACTCTTTCAAGAAAAGTAAATAGACATCGATACAGGCTACTAGCTTCCTGAAGAGAACAGTTGCTTTCTAGAGCTCTCCAAAATGGAGCAGTAATTAATTTTGAGCAGAGTCCTAACGCTTTACACAGTGACAGATACAAAGGTTCATGTACATCATATGACATAGCTTTCTGAAGTAGATTTGCTGGAATACAAACTTTGTCAAAAAATTCCTGAATTAAATCGGATAAGTAAAACACTACATCTGCATCATAGAAAGTGTTGAACCGGTTTCCCCGAAATGGGACCAAAAGTGATGATCTTTTCTGTTTCTGTGAGTCTTCGTCCTCATCCTTCTGGTTGAAAAATGCCTTAAAATCCATGTAACAACCACTTTTCTCGTCACCTCCTCTAGCCAGACATTTGGCTGATGTTCTTATTAACTGCACAGTTCCACTTTCACTCTACTCCTAGCATATCTCGCGGTCTCGGAATGTGCTTCTGCAGCCAAGGGACTATCTTTCACAATTTTATCAAAACCTCGAACTACATGATCTGCTACCTCAGCAAAATTTACTAGAATATTTAGTCCACAGTAAAAATTATTCATTCTTGACAGTTTTTCTTTTACTGGTGATTACAATGCGTCCCAGTTAGAATACATCAAAGGGAGAAGTTCTTGGCGGTAATCCTCAAGAAGTGCATGGAATTTCTTTTCAGTGGCCGCTCTGTCTGACATAGTGTTTGATTTTCACCAAAATTTCTTTCCCACTGTTTGTATTTGTGGTTTCACTGATGTCACTGATTACATTTTTCAATGTTTGCAAACATGTTTCTGAGTCTTTGTTGTGCATATTTTTAAGACCTAGTATCCACTCTTTCTCTTGGGAATCTCTTACTGCGAAAACTTCATAGCAGTCTCCATGTTTTTTCGTCTCGTCTGACATTAGACAGGTATTATCCTCTTTACTGAGGTTTTCACTCATGTGAATATAAGAAATACTAGCCCTTTCATCTCCAATTCTGTTTATAGTCGAAACAGAAGGCATCCTTGTGAAAGTTTTACCACACAGTCTAGCAGCATATGTTAAAACATTATTCACGTGATGAACATCAACACTCTCAGTGAGAAGGTTCATCACACATAACGGTAAGTAAGCTGAATAAGTATTGTTTTCTGGGTCAAAGGTAACAATTTTATCACTGTCATGATCATTCAGCAGTGCCTCTGTAAAATAAATCTTGTCTTAATCTCTTGTTTTCCTCAAGCAAGTGATCAATTTCCAAACTGCAACTTTGTCCAAGCACTTTCTCCTTTTCAAGCTGCAGTTGTGCTTTGAATCCAGTATTTTCTTTCACATATGTTGACACTAATTTTGAAAGAGAGTTGCACTTTCTATGTAATGTCTTTAAAGATGTCTGAAGTTGCTTGATTTTTAATTTCAATTTTTCATTTCTGTGAGGATCAATATTAGCTTGTGAAGATTTAGGTTTTAGCTTCAAAGTACTGTATTTTGCTCTTTTCAGTTGTAACGACTTCTTTGCATTTCTTGACTGTCGTTTAAGTTTCTTTCCTTCTGTTTGGAACCGATGTTTTTCTATTTCAAGTGTTGCAATTTTTTTATCCTTTTCGTCGATGACTGCTTTCAAATCTACCAGTGGTTGGGAAAGAACTTTCTCTTTTGCTAAAGATTCCACATCTGTAAGGATGTTAGGCAATGTTTGTATCTCACATTTCTCTTTGACAGAGAATATTTCCTGCAAAAACTGTTGCTTTTTCTCTCCTCTTAATTTACTTTTCATTATTTTAAATTCACATACACATTTTCTCAAATATGATTGTCCACAACCTAAAAACTCACCCATGTCTTTAAGAGTGTATGTCTTGCTCAGTAAGGTCTGTTTGTGTAACTCCACTATAGATTCATTTGTGAATAAATGAGGATCCTCTTGAAAACAATTTCCACTTTCCCTGTTGATGTTTCGGATAAATTCAGCTGTTCTCTGATTGACGTTTGCCATTTTAACTTACTCTGTGTACAGTTTTTGAGATAGGATGTCTTCTGTGCATAATGTTTGAGTTGCTATATTTCGAGAAGTAACAACTGGTTCTAAAACAGGTTCTAAAACGGGTTCTGAAACTTTTGCAACTTTTGAACTTACAACATTTATCTTGTTAATGCTAATAATAATCAGAAGTAGTTATAACTAAATGTCAATATCGGTGTCTGTGTACCATGATTCAATCAAAAGCATAATTGAAATTTGTGTTATGCTGTTTTCTTGCAGTTTGTAATCGCATTTAAAATAGAGCATAACATTCAACTGCAAGCAGGGTTAAACAAAATCACTGTTAAGTACAACTCTAGTAAAGGCATGTTAATATGACAAATACATGCCCTGAACAGGAAATAAAATTTCAGGTGTTCAGAGTTAGTAATATCTAATGGGATTTGTCTGACAGGGCAAATGATTTTATAACTTCATATTGAAGACCACTCCGGTGGCCTAGTGGTTAGAGCGTCCGCCTCGGATGCAGGGGGATGCGGGTTTGAACCCCGGCCAAGTCATACCAAAGAGTTATAAAATAAATGGTACTACAGCTGCCGCACTAAGCACTCGGCATTAAGAGGTTAGTGTTAGGACTGGTTGGCCTGGTGTCAGTAAAAAGTGACAGGGTGGGACACCATGCTCCATGTCTGTGGCATGATGCCCCAGTGCTAGACATCACTATAAACTACCACATTCCAGACATCTTAGCGATATGAATGAAAATTGTTTAAAAGCTGCTTTGAAAATCCAAATCACACACACTCTTGGGCAACACTGATGTTTCTTGTAAACAAATTTACTATTCAGTGTCCATGCAGATTATTTAAAATGGTAAGCTGTCTGAAAGCGATTTTCAAAGTGGCCACAGAGAACTGTTGGGGGGGGGGACAATACAGAGAGGTTTATGAAGACATTTCTTGGATGACACTTTTCAAGAAAAAAAAATCCGTTACCTTGCTGGAGGTAGTAATACTGTGGTGTCTCTTCGGACATCTGCCTCTGGGTCTGCTTGTGCTAATCACAACATCATCTGCAAACAAATTATGACTATTATCTCACAAAATTTACCATCTAAATTTGAAACTTTAAATGTGTTCACAGTACTGTAATAAAGTTTATATCACAGTCTTACAGTTATATTTGACACTGTAATTTACACTTTACAAAATTACAGAACTCGAATTCTATACCTAGCAATTATTACATGTATAATGGCTACAAAACTGCATGCCATTTACTCACTGATTCAGTGTGAGACATGCTGAATTTTGACCAGTACAAGTTGTGAATGGTTTGATGCAATGATGGTTCTTTCGGCAAAAAAGCGAGTAAATATCAACAGAAGCTACTGTCACTGTCTGGTGGCCACCATCTTTGAAATATCAGCTTCCGGTTTGCAGACACACGACCCCCTCAACTGAAATCAAAGTAAGTTCATACACTTTACGGTCATTACACATAAAATCCTTGAAGGTATATATTATTCATTGATTGCTCTTCAAAGCTATGCTAAAATTAAATCAGTGCAGAAGCCAGTACTATGGAAATCAAGTTTATTAAATTTTCAAAACAATCGGAATCCTCGATTCCAGCACGTTTTTTGAACTTAATGTGATTGCAGTACGAGTTTAATGTATCAAGAGTTTATATTGGATGTTAATTTTAAACAGCCAGTGAAAATAAACGTAAGAAACGGCGTAAATGAGCACCCCTTGCGATTTTAATTTCACTTTTTTTCTTTCCCTGTTTATCTCTGACTGGAGACGAGTAGAATTTGCCTGTTCATATGACAGATTATTCAAGACCATGAACAGGAAGACTACGGCCTCTTTGTACAAGACACACTCGGCGTAATAAACAGCACAAATGCAACATAAAAGAAAGTGGCATATTGACTCTATGAATTTTTGGCAAAAATTATGTACGAAATACGAATACAAAGATGAGAAGAAAAAAAAAATTGCATAAAGGTACATTTTTCAAATGTGCTAAAGTGAACATTAAGGCATTTATCTTTATTTAGCACCAGTGCATTAGTATCTAAGGGCCTTGCCAGAGTCACCTGAATTAGTCTGCGTTGTAATAAAATGCACACATTTTTGTATGCAATTCGGGTTTTGCTCGTGAGAACTGGTGAAACTGGTATATGGCCCTTCCAATAACATATCAAATTTTAACGAAATTTTTTCTAACAATAAATAATTTTAATAAGAAATTATTTTCACCCAGGTCTCTTGATTTCTCCAAATGACGAAGAAACTTGCTCTTAGTTTTCCTCATTGCTAATTGACCATCAATACGGACATCTGGGCTATATTATTTTACCAACTACTTAAGCATGTTTAGACCCTAAAGAAAACTATCATTTTATTTAGTTGCGCCTGACTTACTTGCTTGAATCTTTACAAAATAGGCCGGTCAGTCTCCACTTCCTGCCTACAAGCGGTTTCAGAGTGTACCAAAAGCTGAAAATGTCCCTGAAAATATTGGTTAACCAATTGCATATGTATCTACTTGTGAAAATGAACAATGTAAAGAAAAAGTGGCATTTGGTATGAAGTAGACATGATACAATCTTACTTTCATGCATTTGCTTCTTTATATCTCATATTTATTCTTTAAATTCTAACTTCACAGCGGTTGCTAAAGGTGGCATTTATAGGAAATCCTAAAATGTAATTAATAGTTGGTGTGATTCCATTGGAAACCAATATTTACTGATACAACAGAGCAGCGTTCGTCAACTTTCATATTTACTATGTTGTTAGAGAAAATCACTAGATCATGTTTACATGTTAAACTCTGACAGATCATTATGTGGATCCACTGTAGTACACAGGTCTATCTTAATATTAGTTTATCTTTGCATTTATTAGGGCATTTAAGACACTGTCCTCCATTAGCCCAATTTACAATTTTGGGGAGGGAATGCAACTTTTATCGGTGACACTGATTTCTATATAGGCTGCTTAGCAGTTTGCACTCACATGTTTAATAATATCTGATGATACAGCACAACTCGTGGTTCGCAATTTTAATGTACTTATATGCATCCCTTAGGCGGCACTTGTTTCTGCTAAACCTTTCCTATTACCAACTTGGTTGATACATGTCCTGTTATCTTGAGTTCCTGTACAAGACGCAAACAAAGCAGCATATGTTACCAAAAATTGTAGTTTATGTCCTTTTAAATTATGTTGAACATAAGACAGAAATGCATTTTAAATGATGGTTGCTACGCTTGTTTCGTCTTTGGCTTCATCGATTCAACATAAGACAGAAATACAATGTAAATGATGGTTGTTACGCTTGTTTCGTCTTTGGCTTCATCGATTCAACATAAGACAGAAATACAATGTAAATGATGGTTGTTACGCTTGTTTCGTCTTTGGCTTCATCGATTCAACATCAGACAGAAATACAATGTAAATGATGGTTGTTACGCTTGTTTCGTCTTTGGCTTCATCGATTCAACATCAGACAGAAATACAATGTAAATGATGGTTGTTACGCTTGTTTCGTCTTTGGTTCCATCTATCCTCTTCTTACTCTTATTCCTTCTGTCTCTATCCTTTTGACTTTATTTTCTTTTTCGGTCTTCTATACAGCACTTCCCATCTCTTATTTACGAATTTCTTTTGTCATACAATTATGAAGTGCTTTATTTCCCGATACTTGAAAACTTGATGTTATCATTAACAGCTTCCATTCATGGTTTGTATACTTTTAGGTAACAGTTCAGCCCATTCTCTATTATTCTCGTCTTGATATACATCAGTTCACAAAAGTGACATCATAAAAAGAAAAATATTGTGTTTTAAATTTCTGACATGCCTGCTTGTGGGAGTGTAAGCTGAGTTTTATCTTTAAAGTCTACTCCAAATTAACACATAACTGGAGCACAAACATAACCCAAGAAAACTTGTATTCCATTTAAATATCATCTCCCAATCAAACTCTTTCCACGTCCTTGGGTTTGTATTTATTTCATTGATGTAAATTTCCAGCCAATACTTTCTGTTGTCTTTCACCACCTTCAAGTATTGATCTTTCAATCATAACTGTAAGTCCATTTCAAACTTAAAAGATACAAAAAGGTTTGGACTCTCTCAAGATTTTATATATATATATATATATATATATATATATATATATATAGATACACACACACACACGTGTGTATGTGTGTCAGGACAGTAGTGAATTCCATTGTAATGTTAGACATGAATTTCCAATGGATGATTCTATTCTGGACAGAATAAGTCCCTGTTATGATCCATTCCACTGCAAGAATATATGGGGATTGGTATGATTTATTAATTTGCATGAGTAGTTACTGGAAATTGATATCACTAAGTTTAAGGTTCAACTCTCAGGCAGACATCCCGATTCTAACCATTGTTTTCTTTTCCATGTACACATAGGGCAATTCTCAGTATATGAGTATATTCCATTACAGGAATCATTACGTCATGTTGTGCCATTTTATCATTATGCCATTTTTAACAGGCGAAATGGAGATTAAATTCAGCTATATTTGTACATCGCGGTTTCAGTGAGATTGTCAGTTGCGGAGAATACTTACCTCTTCGTCTTCTAGTATATCGTGCGCGAATCCGTATTTCCTCCTCGGTTTGTTCAGTTCACCTAACCAGTCGTGGCAAAAAGCATGATGGCGTACGTGTCTTATGTTTTGGGTGAATATAGCTTTTTATGTGCAAGGCTAAGAAAACAAACGAATGTTTTGAACAATACACGTCAAATATAAGTGAACCCTGTACATTAAAATATTTGTTTCATATCCTGCTGATCCGTTGATATTATAGGTTTCGGCTTTTAAAACCAGCTCTAATAGTACAGCTTTCTTATAGTATATGAGAAATTATTTCATATGAAATTTATTAAACAATTTGAATAATTCTGTATGTCAGCGTAGGTGACATTGTATTATGCAACGAATTTCATTAACTTCATATGAAATCAACATGAGTATAAGTTTCTATTTATCACAACTTTCGGCACTTTATTCAATAAATGCCCGTTTGAGACGTTGCTAAGTTTTACCCCATACTGTGTTATATGATTTCTTTAGGATACGACTTTGAGAACCTGTTATAAATTTGCCTTATGTATTACAATATAAGGCAAATATAAAATTATTTATATGATAGGGAGAAAAGACGACAAAGTCGACCAAGCAGTGATTGAGCAGCAATGTGAAGGGGAATATTAATTTATGTGTAAACTAATTTAAAACTCGGCAGTCGTCATCACAGCTTATTGTCTGGTACAGGTAATCAGAAAGAGCTTCCTGGATAGTATACATTATACGCAAAGAGAATATTCTATAGTTCGACTTCAAAGAGTCTCTAATTTGAAATTAACTATCACTTTATTATTTTCAAATCACGCTTTTATTACGAGTTGGTTTTGAAATGCATGCATGCATCGATAACTGCTGAAAAAATTTTTACATCTTACTAGTTTTTTTTGAAGAATTAAATAATGCTTATTCTGCCGTTCTAAGAGCCGAACTAATGTAAACGTGAATTCCATTCCATTCATTCATTACAACATATACACTGTCAATAGTTTCAAACAAACCTTTTCCTTCAAGAACGTCTCTGATATCTTTTCTAGTGTCTGAAAAGCAAGCATACAAAACTTTTCCAATTAGCATTGAACATGAAATCATCGTAATTTACAGACTATTAATTTCTTATTTCATAGAATTAATCTTCCAAAAAGTCTGAATACTCAACCGACTTAGCAACCCTTCATGACAAATTGAAATAATTGAAATAAAGCTTGCTTGGCGAAACTACGTGAATGAAGCCTGATCGGTACCAGTTAATACAGAAAGTCAGCGCCATCAAGGTAATATATGATTATATGAAAAGGTGAATAAGTTCTACATTAGATAACAGTGATAAAGCATTTTAAAAGTTATAAAAGTATTATGTTTTCCTCTTAAATACTTTCAATTTTACAATAAATACTTCACGTGGAGTCTCGAATATTACCTTTGTAGTATTGCTTCCTTCATCATCTTCAGGACCATAATCTCTCTTCCATGAGACTTTGCCTTTCTCCTAATCATGAATAACGAAAGCAAACTTGAACTGTACGTCATCACTTAATGATCTCTGAACGCTTAGAACTAAAAAGTGTTCCATTGAATTAGTATCCTATAATATTGCCACTATGTTATTAAAATAATATAATTGTACCATATATCATAATAGTCCCGTAAGAAATTATTTTAAATTAGATGCCTAATGATTTAAGTATGTAATGCTATTAAATGCTTCAATCAAAACTTTCGTTGAGCTCTCAAGGAATTAAAAATTTAATTGCCATGTTGCTTCCTAAGAAATCTCTTTCTTTCTTCCTATTATTTCAGTTAGGTACAAATTGGACTTTTTAGCCAATGAAACAACACTAGTAATTGCACAAGCTTGGTATAAATCAGGGATTCCTTTTTCAACGGGATCGACTTTCTGATCCAAAAAAAAGCTTGACACTTACAAGTGGATTAACCACAACCTTATCTCCATCTTGGTCATTGCCTGGTAATAAATGAATACCATCGATGAGTAAAGGCGTCATTGTTCCATTAGTCACGCGTCCTGAGACTTGTCTGATGACAAATTTACACAACGGAGGGGAACACTGACAAAGCCGCACTCTATTCGCTGTATCGTAGGGATGGGGTACGCAGAATCACTAAAAAGTGTTATAGTACATAGTACATTTCTACATGAATGGTTCATATTGCTCCATAATATAATCAGACACGGGTTTGTTTTTAATCTCATATCGGTTTATAAACGTTAAAATATGTAAGGACTTTCTGTATGTATGTAAACAATTATCTAAACATTTAGTATGTATCAATCAGTTTTTGGGATTTAAAAGCCATGTTAATGGCGTGACACAACATCACAGCGCTGGTACACAAGATCGAAGAAGCATGAAATTGAAAATACCACTTGTCCGTGACAAAAATGCAAGCACTTTAAATTGACAATTCATTTAACTTAACCAAGGTACATCCCCATCCAGGCCGGCATATTATTTATGTTTATATTTTGCTACAATTTGGAACTGATATACAATATTTATGAATCACTTTTCAGTGTCTGCTAAAGTGAATATGAAATGTTTTATGGAAAAATAAAGTCTGCACTATGTGTATCAATTTTGCATATTTGCAGTCTCTTTCAATATGTTGACTCATATTATATTTGAAATAAATCCAGTCGAAATTATTCATAAAAA
>JAECUM010000693.1:0-10183 GCA_016617855.1 Megalonaias nervosa
CTACGCAATAACTTATTAACCATCTATTACCAAATTTTGTGAATGGCTCGCAATTTGGGTAAAGGAAGAACTATATCAAATTTCAAGCTAAAATGTAAAGTCAGCTTGACTGAAAGAATAAAAATGGTTTCTACACATTAACTGGAGTTCTCAACCAGATATAGAGTCCAAACTCTGGATAGCTGACACTTGGGGTAAGAAAGAACCATATTAGTTCAGGGTCAAAGGTCAAGGTCACTTACTGAAAGACAATGATTTCTGCACAATAACTTGAGCTCTCCACCATCTACAGTAATGAAACTTTGCAATTGGCTTGCACATGAAAAAAGAAAGAATCCCCTTCGATTTTAGGCTTAAAAGGTTAAAGGTCAAAGTCACTCTGATTGAAGGAAGAACAGTTTCTGCACAGTAATTTGAGTACTCCATCATCTACAGTTACCAAACATTGTGGATGGCTTGCACTTGGGTCTGGCAAAACCCCACTGATTATGGACCCAAAGGGTCCAAGGTCACGATTACTGTGACTTGAAATAAAAGTGGTTTCAGCAGCAGCTCTACACCATATACCTCAAACATTGTTGATGACTTACATTTGGGGAAAGGATGATACCTATTGATTTTGAGGTTCAGAGGTCAAGGTCACTGATTGAAATAAGAAAATGGTTTCTGCACAATAACATTAGTTCTGCATCATAGATGGTCCACAATTTGTAGCTGGTTTGTAATTAGGGTAATTATGTCTGTCAGTTTGGGGGGGGGTAAGAGGTCATTATTCAAGGTCACTAACTGAAAGAAGCAAAATGGTTTCTGCATTTTGGTTACCTACATAGAGGACTTAAAAACATAGGGTGGGCATATAATGTGCCATTCATGGTATTCTTGTTAGGTAAGTGGAATTTCTTATATAAAACAAAGTTCAGTCAATAAAGTAATTTATGTAAAAATAGAAATGCTGAAACGGTGTGCTATTGGTACCAAGTTAATATCCACGGTGCATTATAAATTTAAATTACCTGTCTTTCCATCAATTTACTTTGATTTCCATTTTTAGGATGATCCTGATATTGTAACCACCATTTACATTTGTACAACAGAATGGCTTTCTTTTGACATGAAGAACTTACATAGTGGCCTGTTGTATGTCATCCTTCATATGTTGTCTGCCTGTTAGTGAAGCTATTCCTCCTAAACTACTGGGAAACACACACACACGCACTCACACACACCCCATGGAAATTCAGTATGATTTTGAAAATATTTTCATTAATCCCCCTGAAAGGATAATCATATTGAATCAAGGTTTTCACTTCAAGACTTCTTACGCTGATAAGTTGATCCTCAATGAAAATAGTGCCAATCTTGCATCTAGTATTGCTACTATGGCAACCATCCTGAAAATTTTGTTATTGCTACTCTTGAATGGATTGTCATTTTGACATGGAGTTTACATTAAAATACCTTTTATGATGTCTAGTTGGTTCTAAATGAAAATGGTTTAAACAGACCTCCAGTTTCAAGGCCATTGTAACCATTTTAAAAATGGTGTTGATTAGACCTATGGCCACCATGTCATCCATCTTGAAAATCTTGTTTCAGCTACAGATATCATACAAATATCTGGTACAGTGTGATAAAAGCGGTACTGATCAATGGCAGTCAGCTTGAAAATCTCCTGTACTGATGGTCATATTGACATGGGGTTTTATTAAGACACTTCTCACTACATTTAGTTGATCCTAATTGAAAAAAAATGCCATTGTTACTTCCCAAATTGGCAGAAATCTTGTAACAGCTAACTCTCTTTAGTGGATGGCCATATAGATGGTTTTGTCTTGCAGTATATTGCTGTTATACATTAAAATGATGCTGATCTAACCTCTCACTGAAAATAGCTGCCTTGGAGGCCAGCCTGAAAATCTTTGTACAGCTACTACTTCTGAACAGATGGTCATATTAAACATAGGGTTTTCACTAAAACACAGTGGCAATATATAGCTTGCGCTAAATAAAACTCGTCTGACATCCAACTTGGTACAGTAGTGGCCATCTTTATAAATATGTTATTACTACTCTAGCACGAATGATGGCATTGACATGGAGTTTTCACTAACACATTTCTTGCAATATTTATGTGGTTCTGAATGAAAATGATGCAGATCTGACCACCACCTTGTTCTCACTTTTATGAAGGAGTTTTGAAAACCAGACTTAACTGACCACTGGGGTCAAGTCAGAGGTCACTGCTTGCATATTTATATTTCATTGAGCTTTTGAACAGTGGCTTGTACTTATATAACAGAGAATTTTGATCAGACAATGTATTTAACTGGATTCCAAAGAACAATAGTCAGCACTCTGACATTGAGGTCTTGACTTGGGTGTTTAGTTTGTAAGGATGTTTACACAAACAAGTATGAATGGATCTACAAGTATGGTTTTAGGATGAATACCTTAAATGATACTACTTAAGTAACTCCCAAAAACACTCCATTACAGATTTAACCCAACTTAACACATGGTTATATCTGGATATTGTCTGAGAAAAGTTCAGTTATTTTCTACTTTTGAGATTCACTCAAAAGCAGTGACAGAGAATTTATTTTGCACTTAATTTGCCTTGTGAATTTAGACATGTAAGAAAATATTGTTTGTATGTTGGAGATTCTCAAGAATATCAGAGATGGTTTCAATACTCAACAGTTAAAAAGAATAGAGGACAGAAAAAACAGAATTGTCTTGGATTCCTGAAGAATCCTTTCAGTGAGTACAACATCAGTCCTTCTAAGGGACTATTGCTAGGTATAAATTCATTGTGTCACATCTTAATACCAATTCTGTTCTAATGTACTCAGAAGGGGAATAAACCCATAGTACCCTAACAGGAAAATGGCTGCCATTTAACATTGATTAAATTGTCATGAATGAAGTTCAGAAATAAGATAATGTATATCTGGGATGTTATTTTGTGTGAGCTACTGAAAAAAATGTACAAAGATCATCTTCAGGGAGGTGGCATAAACTCGAGTTGGCATTACAGTGGAGGCAACAATATCTAGAACTGGGCTATATATGGGATATCATATATTCGAGTATTAAGTAGAGTCCAACTTCAAACAACATATACCCTAATCTGCCGTTGTATAATGCACTGGCAGATCAGGGTCTTTGTTGTTTGTTCTATTGATTACTCTAGCAAATGCATGTTATGCTGTAGTGGACCTGTGTCTGTGCAGTTGCAGTTGGAAGGAAATACCCCAAGGGAGATTGACTGTGATGAGCATTTGATTGTAAGAAGTATTCAAAAGATTTAGGGTTTATTTTGAGAACTGAAACATAATCATAGGATACTGGCATTTTGGGGTGAGACTTTTGAGGGTAAAATAAGCAAATTTATGAGGGGAAAACCCCATCACATCAGGAATCATAATTAGCAATAATTAATTTCCTGTAAAACCAGGAATTATCACATGTGTATAAGTAATGCCATGCTTATAAGTTACTAGTATGATGGTAGGTGAATAACAGCTGACCACAAGCTACTAGTGTAATGGTAGGATGAACAGCAGCTGACCACAAGCTACTAGTGTAATGGTAGGATGAACCACAGCCAGCCACAAGCTACTAGTGTAATGGTAGGATGAACCACAGCCAGCCACAAGCTACTAGTGTAATGGTAGGATGAACCACAGACAGCCACAAGCTACTAGTGTAATGGTAGGACGAACCACAGCCAACCACAAACTACTAGTGTAATGATAGGATGAACCACAGCCAACCACAAACTACTAGTGTAATGGTAGGATGAACAACAGCCAGCGACATGCTACTAGTGTAATGGTGGGATGAACCACAGCCAACCACAAGCTATTAGTGTAATGGTAAGATGAACCACAGCTGACCACAAGTTACTAGTGTAGTGGTAGGATGAACAACAGCTGACCACAAGTTACTAGTGTAATGGTAGGATGAACAACAGCCAGCCACAAGCAACTAGTGTAATGGTAGGACGAACCACAGCCAAACACAAGCTGCTAGTGTAATGATAGGATGGACCACAGCCAGCCACAATCTACTAGTAAAATGGTAGGACGAACCACAGCCAACCACAAGCTGCTAGTGTAATGGCATGATGAACAACAGCTGACCACAAGCTACTAGTGTAATGGTAGGATGAACCAAAGCCAGCCACAAGCTACTAGTGTAATGGTAGGATGAACCAAAGCCAGCCACAAGCTACTAGTGTAATGGTAGGATGAACCACAGCCAACCACAAGCTACTAGTGTAATGGTAGGATGAACAACAGCCGACCACAAGCTACTAGTGTAATGGTACAATCAACCACAGCCAATCACAAGCTACTAGTGTAATGGTAGGATGAACCACAGCCAACCACAAGCTACCAGTGTAATGGTAGGATGAACCAAAGCCAACCACAAGCTACGAGTGTAATGGTAGGATGAACCAAAGCCAGCCACAAGCTACTAGTATAATGGTAGGATGAATAACAGCCAACCACAAACTGAAGATGGATGCACATTTATGACAAATGTGACATGAATTCCATAGGGAAAACATTGGTAGATGGAGCTACATTACAAGGTTTACAACTTTATTTGCCTAAAGTCTCTGTATAGTGTCTCCTGGACCTTTTACATTAAACCATATCTATGTACACAGTTTGCATACAAAAAATACAAGAAAATCATAAATTTCACATTTTGTTTTTACAAACTAAAATGTTCAGCATAAATAGTGAGTTCCTGGTTAATTAGTGCATAGTTCTATTACATATATGACTGTCAATCACTTGAACACAGAATCTTAATTATGTTGATATACACATCGCAAGTCATTCAAAGGAATTGATACTCTTCTGGGCAAGAAGAATTTCCAGAAATTTAAAACAAGACAGAGTCTTCCTTTTAACCGTCAAGTGTTGAAACTATCTCAGATATTCTTCAGTGATAAAAAGATTTTCAAATTAGCATCTGATGTACACATACTGGATGTCAGCTTTGCACCATTTAGGACAAAGTACACATCATTAGAAATCTTTCAGTGAAAACGCCATGTCATAATGATCATCCATTTAGGGGAGCAGTGACAGCAAGAGTTTTAAGACAGTTGTCTTGGCAGCCATATTAGATGCATTTAGGAGCAACTAGTTAACATAAGAAGTCTATTGGAGGAAAAAGATGTTGATATAGCCAATCATTTAAAGAGGATTACAGATAATAGTTTCAAGTAATTTCATTCAGAATAGCAATAACATGATTTTCAAGATGGCTGCTGTGTTGGACATACTGGATGGATAGATCTGCACCATTTTCATTTAAGACAAACTAGACATTATAAGAAGCCTTCTGGTGAAAATGCCACATCAGAACAACTTTCTGTTCAAGTTGAGTTGTGACAAGATTTTTAAGATGGCTGCCATAGTTGCCATATTGGATGTCAGATCTGCTCCTTTTGTTTAAGGACCAGCTAGACATCAAAATAAGTCTTTTATTGAAAACTCGTGTTGATATGACCATCCATTTTGGGGGAGTAGCAGTAAGAAGAATTTCAAGATGGTTGCCAAGGATACCACAACAGATGTCCGATCAGTCCCATTTTAATTTAGGACCCACTGCACATCATAATGTCTTTTTAAAAAACCCAATATTGATATGACCATCCCTACAGGACAAGTAGTGATAAGCTTTTCATGGTGGCTGCCATAGCAGCCATTCTGGACATCAGATGGGCACCATTTGCATTTAGAACTAACTAGACATCATAAGAAGTCAATGAAAACCTCATGTTAATCATTTGTTCAGGAGTAGCTATAACAAGATTTTTAAGATGGCTACCATGGTTGCCATACTGGACAACTGATTGGCATCATTTTCATTTAGAATCAACAGGACATCATAAGAAGTCTTTCAATGAAAACCCCATGTTGATATGACAATCATTTCAGGAGGAGTACAATAACAAGATTTTCAAAATGACCCACTCTGGTTGCCATACTGGATGTCCAAGCAGCATCATTTTCATTTAGGACCAACTTGGCTATGGGATAAATGTAATGTGTAAAATTTCATTACAATCCTCCAGTTATTGTAGGAGTTGTTGTAATAACAAACTTGTGCTTAGGAATGGACATTGGACAACAGACCATCCCATATGCTCTTCTGGTCTATGACCAGTAAAGCTAAACATTAATTACAGCTAAAGCAGGCATATTAAAAAAAATGATTACAAATCAAAATTGACAAAACCCTGTGGGTACTTAGAAGACAACTTTGCTGCACTATAACTGACTGAATTTCTTACTAGAACATCTCAGGATACATTTAAAATAGCATATAGTGTCTTAAATCAAAAACAGCAAAAGGCTGCCATTCATTTGCTTCCATTTCTAATACCAGTTTTATTGTCAGCAACAAAATATATGTAGAAAGGGGTAGACAAAACCACCATCGCAGAAAATAAGTTGTGTAGCCTCAGACTGTTTATCCAGTCAAACCTCTAGTCAGTCACCTCATATATGGGTCACTTGGATAGAATTGCCCAATTTATATGGCCTCATTTCTTTGCTATGTAAACATCTTATATATACTGTGCATTGCCATCACTGTTCTTACATGGTTCCAAAAACATATCTTGCTTATAGTAAAGGTTATGTTGCCATAAATCATCTGTACTGGTGTGATTCCTTTGTACTGCTTGGTGGTTGATAGCACATCCATGAAAGGCTATATTGTGCAGAGGTAATGGGAGTACAGTGCCTAGCAACCAGTCCATGACCAGTTTTAGCAAGATTTGAACTTGAGCCTTTGGCTTGTTAGTCTGGCATGCTAACCACATAGCCACTATAGCTTCCCATTTGTAATGTCTGAAATGTTTTTGAGTGTCTTGTATTGTTATAAGCTAAGTAAAGTAATACAAAAAAATAGTTTTCACCTATAATTCTGATTACTACGATCAATAAATTTCCTCATGCTGATGATTTGTCTCCTTCCTTTGGTTCTCAGCTTGTCTGATTAGTTGACCCTCCATGTAAAGGCCATGTGTCTATAAATGCCACTTTTGGCCCATCAACAGGGTGACAACATTACACAAATTTGACTGTACATTTGTATATGGGTTTATCTGAATACACTGATTAGTATATCAGTAAGAGAGATTAGTATATTAATTACAATGTAATTAGTATATCAATTACATGATTGGTTTATCTATAACAGTGGTTAACATATCAAGTACACAGTGCCTTGCATATCAGCAACAGTGATGTCAATTACACAAATTAGTATCAATAACTGTGATTAGCATATCAACTACATAGTGATTAGCATATCAATAATAGTGGTCAGCATGCCAATAAGAGTGATTAGTAATTCAATTACACATTGGCATGCATATCAATAATTAGTATCAATAACAGCGATTAGCATATCAATTACTGAGTGATCGGCATATCAGTCAGTGATGAACATCAATAAAAGAGCGATAAAATATCAAAAAGAGTTATTAGGATATCAATAACAGTGATCAGCATATGTTTCAGTGATAAGCATATCAATAGCACAAAGATGAATTAGTGCCATTTGATGCAAACAAGGAAATGGATTCCAGCATTTTAATAAATGTTCCTCTTAAAGTCATACATTTGGAACAAAGTTGTAAACTAATCAGCAATTCTACCATGATTAATTGTGCCAGGAAATTTAATAATACATTAAATATATCATTATCAGGAACAAATCCAGAATTCTTTCCATCATGGTTTGATTCTAAATATGTTTAATTTGTATCACAATGATCATGTTTTTATTATTTATCAAACATTTTATAAGTTTAACTGGAAATGAGGGTTTATTTTGAACTCATACCCCCATTCATCAGATTTGCCCTAGAGTGTAACATTACAGGCAATCATGTGTAAATTGTCTTGTAAAAAAAAGAAGCTGTAATACATCTAACTTTGTAATACTTCAATTGTTCTCAGCTCTTTAATTATCAATTAATGCTTCTGTATCAAATACATGTATGTATATGTGTTTGTTAGCCTCAGATAAAAAAATTTCAATAAGTACTTACGTTAAGGATATCCAGTGTTGTATTTACGGCACAGCTGTAAATGTCATAATAATAATCCACAAGACTTTATATATAGTTACAGGAACTACTAGAGGTCCTCAGTTACATGATTAATCATACTCAAGGCCCTCAGTTAAATGAACTAATTATACTTGAGGTATGCAGTTATAGGAACTCAACATAATTTGGGTCCTCATTTATTGGAACTAATCGTAAATAAGGTCCTCTGTTGCAAGAACTAATCATACTTGAGGGCTCAGTTATGTTCGATATATTTAGTATATGCAGCACAATATGATAAACTTTACTGCTCTCTAAGCAATGAGTCATTCTGAAAATCACAATTCCTTTACACATAGACATGCATTATTTATTTAGCACACATGCATATATAAAATATAACGTATGTTGAAAATTCATGTGCAAGAAAAATTTATTAGTAGAAAAAAGCTAGAGGTATTCATGTTATTTAGAATTGTTTCACTGTCTCAGGGCTGCATCCAACTGAAACATCAGTTATGAAAAGAATACATACTGGGACCCTGTGACATCAGGAATGTTGTTCCATACCAGTGGACCTGCATAATGAACACTCGTTTTAAACAATTTCTTCTTTGATTAATTACATCATCATTATGACCTCACTTT
Source organism: Megalonaias nervosa (assembly GCA_016617855.1). Classification (NCBI taxonomy): domain Eukaryota; kingdom Metazoa; phylum Mollusca; class Bivalvia; order Unionida; family Unionidae; genus Megalonaias; species Megalonaias nervosa. The sequence continues at coordinate 8,738 of JAECUM010000693.1, forward strand.
TACCTGCAGAATATTGCCACACAATCTTGGGTATTTCATGGCATAATATAATTGGTCCTCATTAGCCAGGAAATTTGGGTATTTCATGACATAACATCACATTATAATTGGTCCTCATTAGCCAAGAAGTTGGGTATTTCATGGTATAACATTACACTATTGGTTCTCATCAGCCAAGAAATTGAATATTTCATGATGTAAAATCACATTATAATTGGTCCTCATTGGCCAAGAAATTAGGTATTTCATGGCATAACATCACTCTATAATTGGTCCTCATTGCCAAGAAATTGAGTATTTCATGACACAACATCACATTATAATTGGTCCTTATTAGCCAAGAAATGTGTATTTCATGGCACAACATCGCACTATTGGTTCTCATCAGCCAAGAAATTGGGTATTTCATGACATAACATCACATTATAATTGGTCCTCACTGGCCAAGAAATTTGGTATTTCATGGCATAACATCACACTATAATTGGTCCTCATTAGCCTAGAAATGGGTATTTCATGACATAACATCACACTACTGGTTCTCATCAGCCAAGAAATTGGGTATTTCATGTCATAACATCACACTATAATTGGTCCTCATTAGCCAAGAAATTGAGTATTTCATGGCATAACATTACACTATTGGTTCTCATCAGCCAAGAAATTGGGTATTTCATCACGTAACATTGCACTATAACTGGTTATCATCAGCTAAAACATACAATATAGTTAGCAAAGATAAAACTCAAATATCCAATTTAATTGGGCTTTATAGTCTGTGACCAGTGTGTTTATGTATACACAGGCACATACACACATGCTTGACCCACTGCAAACAATAATACAATCCAGTCAGGCTACTACAATATATTTTATATCCATTTATTTCACAATCTTTCCATGTTCTAATAATTCTGTGTTACAAATGTTCAATGATCATGATAAATGCAGTTATGTTGCATTTACATTTTTTTTTAACATATGTCATTGTAAATGATACTGTAAAAATCTAGACCTTTGTCAAAATGAATTTTAAGTTTTATGAACCAGCAAACCAACATGTAACACCAACCAATACAAACTAGAAGTAAATTGTGTATGTTTACTGGTTAACAAAACCTGGCATTCACTGAATTAAAGGACAATAATATTTAGCTTTTGAACTGTACATCATCATTTTAAGTGCACGATGCTATGAATTTAATGTTATATCACTACCATGTAACAATAAGAATGATCTTGTGATACAAGGAAATATCACATATCATGTGACATTGTGCACTGCAATTAAAAACAAAATGCAAATCATATAATAAACTATTTTCATAAATATGAATACCATGTTTGTCATTTTTAAAGCAATATTTGAAAAAAATGCTGACATGATTATCACATAACACCGCTAAGTATTTTGACTTCATCAATTCTGTTTGAAGTAGTAAAAAA
>JAECUM010000694.1:0-40769 GCA_016617855.1 Megalonaias nervosa
GAGAGAGAGAGAGAGAGAGAAACAAATGCAGTTACAATCTGAGAAAGAGGAGAGAGAGACAGATGCAATTACAAAGAGAGAAGGATGAAAGGGAATTTCAAATAAAAATGAAAGAAATGGAGCTGACAAGGGAAAAGCACGATCCCACTTCACATACAAATTCAAGTTTTGATATTACAAGAAATATCAGGTTAGTGCCCCCTTTTAGAGAAAAAGAAGTAGACAAATATTTTCCTCGTTTTGAAAAAGTTGCGGAAAATTTGAAATGGCCAAGGCAGAATTGGACCCAATTACTACATTGTGTACTTATTGGTAAAGGTAGTGATATTTACCATTCAATGTCAGTTCATCACAGTGCTGACTATGATGTAATTAAGGAATGCATTTTAAAGGGTTATGCGTTAGTAACTGAGGCTTATCGGCAAAAATTCAGGAACTATAAGAAAGAAGCTGGTCAATCTTATGTCGAACTTGCAAGAGAAAAAGAGCAGTTATTTAAGAGATGGTGCTTAGCCAAGAAAGTCGAACATGATTATGAAAGTCTCGAACAACTTGTATTACCTGAAGAGTTCAAGAACTGTGTTCCTTATGACATTAAAACTCATCTTGAAGAGCATGAGATCGAAAACTTGGAAAATGCTGCTCTTGCTGCTGACAAGTATTCCTTAGCTCATAAAGTTCCTGTTGTAAATAAGGCTTTCACTCAGCAGTCTACTGGTAGAAAGGTATTTCAGCCTAATATGTCTCCTTCTAAAACTCAGTCTAGCACAACTTTTAAAAATCAAGCTTCTGATAAACTTGATTCAAAATCCTTGATTCTGCCTACGTGTACCTATTGCAAGAAGAAAGGACACGTTATTTCTGATTGCTTCAAACTGAAATATAGGCATTAGAATCAAGATAGACCTAATGCTCTTATTTCTAAGAGGTCTAGGTCACGGTCATGTATTGAAAGCAATACATTTGTTGGGTCTAATAAACCCCAGTCTGATTTTATTATGGAGAATTTTGAACCATTCATGTCGAGGGGTTCTATATCACTCTTGGGTGATTTGGTCAATCCTATCCCTATTAAAATTTTAAGGGATACAGGAGCTTCTCAGAGTCTTTAATTATCAGGTACTTTGCCTTTTTCTGAGAAGTCCTGTTCTAATGAGAGTTTTCTCACTCAGGGAGTAGAGTGCGGCTTAGTTACTGTTCCTCTCCATTCTGTAAATTTGTCAACAGACTTAGTTTCAGGACCTGTGACAGTCGGTATAGTGTCTACTTGACCCGTTGAGGGCATTCATTTGTTAGAAGGCAACGACCTAGCTGGAGACGAGGTTGTGGTTAATCCACTTGTAACTGACAAAGCCTTGTTTGGATCAGAAAGTTGATCCTACTGAAAAAGAATACCCTGATTTATATCCAGCTTGTGCAGTTACTAGAGCTATGGCAAAAGAAGCTCTTGAGAATGATTTTGATAAGGAAAATATTCCTTTAGCTGACACATGTATTGGTCAGGGTTTTGATGAGGTCACTTTCACTCCTTGTTCGGATCAATTAAAAGGTATGGATCTCAGTGATCCTCTTTTAACTACTCATTCTCTTTATTCTAAACAGGGTGATAAACGACAATCACTTGTCGTCGAACAGGAAAAAGATCCTGAGATCTCCTGTTTGTTTAAGAGGGCCACTAGTGAAACAAAAGCCACTGAAGTACCTGTCTGTTTATTTCATTAAAAATGGAATTCGTATGAGAAAATGGAGACCTCACGAGGTACCTGCTGGAGACGAATGGTCATTGAAGTATCAGATTGTAGTTCCAAAATCTTACAGACAGGAAATACTTAGTTTGGCTCATGAAACAACTCTGGCTGGCCATTTAGGGATAAATAAGACTTTTCACAAGATCTTGACTCACTGTTATTGGCCAAAAATCAAAAGTGATGTTTGTAAATTTTGTAGATCTTGTCATACTTGTCAAATGATAGGAAAACCCAATCAGAAGATATCTAAGGCTCATCTGCAACCTATTCCTGCATTTGACGAACCATTTAGCAGAATAATGGTAGATTATGTTGGTCCCTTACCTAAGACCGTATCAGGTAACCAATATTTGTTGACCATTATGTGTGTGTCAACAAGATTCCCAGAGGCAACTCCTTTGAGGAATATTAAAAGGAAAACTATAGTAAAAGCTTTGATAAAGTTTTTTTTACTCAATTTGGCCTTCCCAAATCTGTCCAATCGGATCAAGGCTCAAATTTTATGTCTGGAATTTTCCAGCTTGTTATGCTTAAATTGGCACTCAGCAATTCAAATCAAAATTGAAACTATGGTTTCACAGAACTATACTTGAGAGAACATTTGAGTCTTGTAACAGAGTTCATTCTCTCTTGCTCATTCTTCAAAATTTTCTTCAAATTAGATTTTACGGCTCTTACAAAGTTAAGAAGAAACTGAATGAGTTAAATTATAATATTAGTACTCTGATCTCAATACATTAATGGAGTACTGGTATATTGAAAGAGATAGCCAAGTTAATCATTCAATTAATTTAGTTGTACCTGTCCCACAAACTGAAGATTTAAGTGAAGAAATTCAATTGGACTCTGTTGATCTTTTAGCAACAAATCTTCAGAATTCGGAAATTATGAACAATCTGGACCAGAAACTTATGCATTTACAACAAGGAGAAAGGAATGAACTTAAACAGTTATTATTCGAATATGAACACTTGTTTCCAGATATTCCTACGAGGACAAACACAATTTTTCATGACGTTGAAATTGTAGATTCAAGACATGTGAAACAACACTCATACAGGATGAACCCTCTCAAACAGGAATACTTGAAAAAGGAAATTCAGTATTTGCTGGAGAACGATTTCATAGAGCCCAGTAAAAGTGACTGGAGTTTACCATGTACTCTTGTTCCGAAACAAGATAAAACTTTCCGTATGTGCACTGATTATAGGATGTGAACGGTGTGACAAAAAGAGATTCATTTCTATTACCAAGAATCGATTGATAAAATTGGAAATGCCAAGTATGTCACCAAATTTGACCTTCTGAAAGGATTTTTGCAAATTCCACTAACGGAAAGGGCAAAGAAAATTTCGGCATTCGTGACTCCAGATGGACTCTATCAATATAAAGCAATGCCGTTCGGGATGAAGGGTTCCCCAAGTACCTTTCAACGTTTCATGAATATGATTACCTCTGGTCTAGATAATTGTGATGCTTACATCGATGATGTCATCATCTACAACGACACCTGGAAACAACATCTAGCCACGATTCGGAAATTCTCTGACAGACTCACTGATGCAAATTTGACAATCAATTTATCTAAAAGTGAGTTCTGCTGTGCATGTGTAATTTTTCTAGGACATATTGTGGGACATGGTCAAGTTAAACCTATAGATGCTAAGGTCAAGGCTATCTCTAATTTCCTTGTGCCTGTCAGTAAAAAGCAACTGATGCGATTTTTAGGTATGACCGGATACTATCGGAAATTTTGTTCCAATTTTTGTAATATCGATGAACCCCTGAGAAATTTGTTGAGCAAGAAAAACAAGTTTATTTGGACTGAAAAATGTCAGGAGGCTTTTGATATGTTAAAAGCCATGCTTAAAAGTGCGCCGATTCTTACAGCTCCAACTTTCAGTCAATCTTTTAAATTTTCTGTTGATGCAAGTGATGTTGGGGTTGGAGCAGTATTGATTCAAGAAGATAGAAATGGTGTTGATCGTCCAATGTGCTATTTCTCTAAGAAATTAAATAAACACCAAAGGAATCACTCAACAATCGAGAAGAAATGTTTGACTTTAATATTGGCATTACAGCATTTTGAAGTTTACATTAGCTCAGCTCCTTCTCCGGTTGTTGTGTTTAGTGATCACAAACCCCTTACTTTCATCGACAAGATAAAAAATAAAAATCAAAGATTATTTACGTGGAGCTTGTTTTTTTTTCAAGAATATGATCTTGACATCAGGCACATGAGTAGTTAATGGGGATAACATAGCCCCAAGTACACATCTATTTTAAATTTAGGTGTTGTACCGTAGCCCCAAAATTTATAGCCTCACGTAGACATCTATGTTAAATGTAGGCGGTTGTACCGTAGCCTTAAGATTGATTATGGGGTCAATAGGAATGGAACTGGTGGAATGACGTCACGGTACTGGTAACAATGTTGCAAGTGGCTGATATATATATATATATATATATATAACAGATATGTAACACATATAGGCAAGAATGAATATAGATCTTTGCGAGGGATATGAAAGTGGCCCTGGAAACGGCCTCCGGGTTCTTCTATTTTCTCCAGTTCTGCCACCAGTTCTTCACTTTCTCTATGATTACTTTCTTCTTCTTCTTCTCTTCCTTCTCTGGCAACCAGTCAGGATGTCCCATTGATCTAATTTTTCTTTCACTTTCATCCAGTTCTTGTTCAGTTTTTCAAACGCTTATTTTCTCTTTTTGTTATCCTTCTCCTTTGTCTCTTTTGTCCGTGTCTCTTTGATTTTTTTCACTTCTACTTCCATTACCTTTCTCATCAGGTCTTCAGCTTTGTGTTTTAACTGGTCTAACCCCCACTGGACAAAAAGACCTCTCGGTGAAATTGACTATGTCTTGCAAAAAGCATCTCTTCTTCTTCTTTTTCTCATCCTTCCATCTATTTTTAGCTACGACTTGTGGGAAATTCCTTTGGAAAAGACCACTATCTATTCATAGCATCAACCTGTGTGACATTCCTGTTTAAAAACCCTAGTATCTATTTATATCAACAACCTGTAAAAAAACCCAAGTCTATATTTATAGTCTCAAACTTTCCAGCTTCAATGACGTCACTGTACTCCACACTAGGGAAATAATGGCAACAGTGTTGCAAGTGGCTGAACTGAATACGGGCTGCTGTAGGTAGGTAGGTGAGATGAATTTGATATGGATAAAGGCAGTTTTATAGGGACAAAAACCAATACACACACACAAACAAAAGAAAGGGAGGAAGGAAAAAAACAACAATATCTACTATTGTTACGACGATGTAGTTTAATTACTTGTGTGTTAAAATTTGAATTCTTTCTATTTCATTTTTTAATCATTATATATAATTATTATTGTTATGATGATTATGTTCACAGGGTCTGACATTTTGAAAGGAACGTCGTGTTTATTTAGAACGTAAATATGACTCTTAGGATTTCGTAAGCAGTTTTTTTTAGATTGCTGGCTTGATAAACAAGCTAGGTAAATGATTGGTTGTGGCCAAGGTCATTTGCCAAGGATGTATGATTATATCGTGTAATGCGATGGTGAGATTTTGAAATCACCACGCGTCCTTCGTGCGTGTGCATGAAATGACGTTTACGTTCAGTTTAAATACTCAGGTATCTGTGAAATAGTCAGGTTCATTTTTTAACCCCTTGTAGAGTCGTTCATATACCTTGAGAAGAAGGTATTCTTTTTCTGGTGCTGGAAAGAATTGTTCATTTGTACGTCTATAGAGCGAGATGTGCATTGTTATAGATGACAGCTATAGTTCATCTACTTTTTAAACAATAATTATTTTCCCTGAAGAACTATACACAACTGGTTTTGGTCAAAGACATTTAGTGAAATTGATTCTAAATTGGAACAGAACAGTACAAATTGTGATTGAAGGTGAAAATTCTGGACATTTGTGTAATAACTTCGTCTGACGTCATCATCACCATCTTGGAAGGGAATTGAAATTCAGACTAGCTTCAATTAGAACTGTTTATTGATAGGGACTTATATGTTTTTCACAATTCTAGGACAAATGTTTGGATTTTCTTCGCAAATCGTAAGTCCTATTTCATATTTTCACCTTTTCACCGTGTTTTCTAGGGAAATAAATTATTTTTGTTTAAACTTACAAAGCTTGTTATCTTCGCTCTTTTCTTTGTGGTACTTTAAACGAGCCGATATTTAACACTATCCACACAGAAGGGAAGAGAACCCCCCCCCACACACACTCTACTATCCACACAGACAGGAAGAGAAGAAAAAAACACACCATATATACTATCCGCACAAACGTACGCTAACTCATAAAACCCACATTATCTACTATTCACACAAACGTACTCGAACGCATACAAACACACCATATCTACTATCCACATAAAAATGCGCGAACGCATAAAATACACCCATATCTACTATCCATACAAACGTACGCGAACGCACAAAATACACCATATATACTATCCACACAAACGCTACGCGAACGCATAAAACACACCACATATACTATCCACACAAACGCTACGCGAACGCATAAAATACACATTATCTACTATCCACACAAACGCTACGCGAACACATGTAACACACCATATTTACTATCCACACAAACGAACGCGATCGCAAAATACACACACACACACACACACACACACACACACACACACACACACACACACACACACACACACACACACACACACACACACACACACACACGCACACACACACACACACACACCAGTAAACAAGTGAGTGTTTATAGTCACACTACTCTACATTCACACAAATTAGTAACTTGATATAGTGTCTCTTTCCTAGAGATCTGGTTAACCCTGAGAAGGGCTCTTTTCCTTTTTAAGCTTCAGATACATCTGGCTAATGGTGGCACCTCCCTGGTCTGGCCCCACAGTCACAACGCATGCTCCAGTCCTGCTCTCGGTTCAGTCTTTCTCTTGGGAGTGCAGAGGGAGGTTGAGTAGCTTCACTATCCCACTCCTCTTTTTGTGGGATAGTGATCACTTGTTGTTCCCTCTGTCTTATTCTTCTGTGCCACACTCGGGGATGAGGTCACTGCGGCTCCCATTCTTATCGCTGTCTCTCCAACTCCTCCATTGCCTCCTCCTCCCAGTTTTCTGTCTGGGGACAGCGACTTTTGGTACTGGTGGTACTGTTGGCAGAGGCTGTGGTAGTTTTTGTTGTGGAAGTGGTGGCTGTTGAGGCGTTGGTGTCCTCACCTCAGGTTTGACCTCATGCAGAAATCTTAGCATGAGGTGAGGCAGGATCCCTCTCTTCTTTTCCTTCTCCTCTTCTTTCTTCTCTTTTTCTTCCACATCTATCAGCAGGGCTGCTTCTGCAATGGCCTCCATGGCCAGCTCGTCCAGGAGGCGTCTGGCATACGCTAGGTGCATCTGAAGTTCTAAAAGTTTGGTAATTCTGCTACTCATGTTCAATGTTGATGAGTCAACGATGAGTAGCCAGGCTGACGATCGCTCCGCTTTATATCCGTGGAGCATGGGCGTGAAGGTAAACATCCCCTGGCACCAAAACGTACCATCACATCAAACGCGCGGACCTAAAAGAAACACTCACGTTGACATTTTTACTTATAAACACAGACATACACTATTCGACAAGATTTTTTTTTACTGACAAAAGAAACGAAATGCTTATAGACACACGTCTATTTTTTTAACAGAAACACAATATTTTTGGCAATTTAATTAGTATGTCTTCTCGAGAGTATTGGGGTAGCCCTGAAAAGGGCTGTTTTTGTTGACGGGGAATGATGGCAATCCTTTATTGTCTAAGATTGCGTCCTCGTCTGGCGGCAGGCTTTCTTACAGGATACGTTCTGCTTCTGCGGAAAGAGAAGAAGAACTCCTTGGTGTCTACTCGGCAGTCGACAAAACCTCCATCTGGTTCCTGCTGTTGCTGCTGCTGTTGTTGTTGTTGTTGTTGCTGTTCTCTCTGCAGCTTCTGACGTCTGTACTTCTCTGTCCATTCTTCTTGTTCTTTCTTGGTTTCTGCTCTGAAGACCTCTTCTACCTGGTCTTGGGCTATTGTCAACATCCTGACATTCTCTATCTCTTCAGGCTTTAGTATGAGGTTTAGCCTGACACGATTTAAATCACCATCGGTTTCAAAACTGGGGCCACTGAACGAAAGGCTGATTTTAGCATATTTCCTAAACCATGTTCTCGTTGTCGAGCGACTCCTCGGTACACAGGATACATGATTGACAAGATGTTAGAGTAATCGTTTTTGAAAATGGAGTTTCACTGTGACTTTCACTTTGATGAATGAAATATTTTGTCCCAGATATGCTTTTATAGTAATGTTGACAGTGTCGAAATACGTCTTACTGACGGGCAAATAATGAGGATGTACAAATTCGCGGTGAACGTGATTTGTGTTTCCACCTTCCTAGTCAGCGTTCGTGGCAGAATCCACTTTGAAAGGAATGACACGCAGTAACGGTACGCAGGTGTGTCCCACCACGTTGTACTCCACCACATCGGATTAAACAGAAATAAAATTCTCTCCTTGGTTCATTTCTACAGGGAATCGAAAATATTTCGCAAAATCTGAGTTGCAGGTAATGACTGGTATTTCGTTTTTAATCTTGATGAACTTGGATTCTCCACCCAAAATGTCATACAGTTCAGGACAAAATGTAATGGCCAATACTTTGTCCTCTGAAAATTTGATCATTAGGCGACGAGCTATTTTGTAGTATTCGATTGTGACTCTTTTTCTGGTTTTCTCCAAAGCTTTGCCAAACACGGTATTGAATTTGGTAGCAATCTTGTTCATCAAATGTTGACCACTAAAATAATAGCCTGGGATAATTTTCAATCGATAATAGAAGCGATTAGTTTTGGTGTCTTGTGTTTTCATAAGTCACCTGCAGTGATGCGTTCATCCAAGATTTGTTCCATTTGCAGGTCAATAACTTCCACTGTAAAAGTCTTTTGATATTCAATGATGTTTCTTAGAAGTGTAGGGTGAATCATTTCCACTAAAGCCACTTCCGAATGGCCTTCATGATCCAATTGGATGGCCGGAGGTATTTTGGTCGTGAAACAGCATAAGGTATTGTGGTGAAACATCTCCATAAAACTGTCACTGAGTAACGTTAAGTATAATTGGTTATTCATAATTCCAGAGTTATACTGTTCGAGGGGTCGCTGGAATCAGAGGAGTGTCAAAAAGAGGATTGTTGTGATGGTTATGTTGACTGTTGGAAGGGTGACTGACCTTGGACGCAAGGCTGCACGTGTTCTTCCCGTTAGAGGAATATTTCAGGGACGGATTGGGAAGAAGGAAACCGATGCGACTGCTAAGTAAATTTTTCCACAATTGTTTTTCTCCTTATTGCAAACTCATATTGGCAATGGCAGCACCGATGACACAATACACCACAACGATTTGGCAGAAAAAGACGATTTGCGTTTATGGCACACGTTCTCCACACCACACCCACAAGGGCTGCTTTGTAGATCTTGCAGCGAAGAACTGGGGGAAAGAGTGGTCACTGCAGTAGCTGAGGCTGTGTTGAAAGGCATGATGTCACTTCTTTTTATAGTCGATGATTTGCGAGGCGTCGATCCAAGAGTCAGAACTGGGTGGATATCCTTTCCAACGTACTTTGAAGTCCTTGACAAGTCGTTTTCACACTTTTCGGGTTCTTCGATCGAGAATGCTTTCGATCTCGTACATGTCGTCTTCTTGTTTGGTCACACGTTGTAACTTGGGCAAGTGAAACGTTCCTTTTAACACTTCCCCGTTCATGTCTTCCAATTTATAGACGGGTGGATGACGGCCACACACTCGTTCAGTGACACGAAACAATTCGGTGGTCCAGTTGGGTAAGTAACCTTTGTCGAAAGTGCGTTTGGCTTTGCCGAAGTGCACCCAATCTCCTGCTGCCAATATTCCACCTCTCTTGGGGACAGTCACCGTCGGGGACGTACCAAACAGGAGCTCGAAGACGGTCACTTTGTTGTCCGGAGTCACTTTTTGAGGGTCACGTCTAATGCTCCGATGGTAAGATTGGTTGTACGCTTGGACTAGATGCGTTAAGAAGTCGTTGTACTTGAGAGTGTGTTGATGCGTAATATTTCCACATACGTTCTTTCAAAGGTGCGTTGAAAACGTTCCACGATGCTGGCTTTGGTTTCGGGATTCTCTGTGGTGGAAAATTGAATGTCACGTTTCTTCAATTCTTTTATAAAGCTTGGTTCAGAAATTCGGTTCCTTTGTCGGTTTGCCATCGAAGAGGGTGACGACCGCTGTGTTTCAACACCAGTTTTAGGGCTCGCACTAACTAACTAATCGATTTGGAAGTCAATGGCACGACCCAGGCAAATTTGGAAAAGACGTCGATGACACAAAACAAATCTTTGTAGCCACGATTGTAGATGACCAAATGAGAGACAGCGGCTAAATCGGCTTGCCATTGATGATCGATATCCTCCACTCGGGTGCGACTTCTGGAAAAGTTTCGTCGAATGGGTTTGTGTAAGCTGTATGTGGCTTGTTGTTGTAACCATCGTTGCACTTGAGGTAAACGGACACTTTTAAGTCGAGTTCTTGCAGCTCCATACAATTTCTGAACTCCTCCGTAACCTGCAGGATGGGATGGACTGTAGTAAATGCTGGCTAACACCTTCTCCATATTTAATAAGTGATAAACTCTTCACTGATTCTACTCTGGATGGGGAGAGGGGGTGGTTTAGAAACGGCTTTACGTGTCCGATGTGCCACGGGAGTAGTAGTCGAGGGTAGTGGTGGTGGTGGTGGCGGTACTGGGATGGCTTTGGTCTTTTTTCTTTCTCAACTTCTGGTTTCCGTTCTTTCTTTTTGACTTCTGTCGAAGGAGGAGTGGACATCATCTTTTTAACCCATGCTTTAAGTTCCTTTCTTTGGGGTGTAGGGGAAGGGGTCAACAAGGATACTGTAATCTTACTAGGGATGGGAGCTGCTGACGGTGTTTGAAAGACTTCTTGTGCCTCTTCTTCCTCAGGTATCCGTGGGGCTACGTCTGTCTTGACCACTTGTGGTAGTGGCGGTGATGGACTTTTCATTAGGGTCTTAAAATCTTTCAGATTTGGTTCAGCTGTTTCGTCTAAATCTTTCTGGTGAAAGAGTTGCAGTCGTTGCAACAGTTGACCGTACCGTTGCGATTTTCCGTTTCTGACAAATCGCTGCGATCCATCAATGATTGCAATTCGTGTTGTAACTGGGACATCTCGGTCAAATGAGGATTGGGAGGTAAATATGGGGTCCGTTGTTCTTGCCAACGATGGTATTCCATCTATCATTTGTAAGGTACTAAAGCCAGTTTTCGTCATTCCATCACATTTCAAGGGTCACGTCTGAGATCTTTTGACTCCAGAGGTCCCTTTGATCTTCTTGACCCTTTGATCTTGGAGCTATGGCGGGTAAAATATTTCCCGACATACCCAACATAGGTCTCGCTATTACATTGGTAAGAGGTCCTAACAGGGGTAAAAATCCTCCGCGTTGCACCAACATCTTTTTCTTTTGACGAATGAATATTTTCTTTTGGACCATTAGGCGAAGAACGTGTCGATGTTTGGCTAAGCATTTGTTCTGGTGTTTAGACAAAGGTATCGTTCCTTTCAAGATATTCAGACAACATTCGCACATGGTATCGATGACGTCTTTGGAGGCGGATTGAATGAGTAATTGTTTCGTATGGGTGGAGAAGCTTTGGACAGGACAGACAACATGTCCCAATGTTTGGCTAAACGAGGAGGTAATCCTTTCCGTTTCTTTCCATTAGGGGTAAAAGAAGGATGTCTTTGGGGGGTGGGGTGACATCTTTGTTGGTTGGTTCGTTGGTTCCTGGGCACACACCAGAAATGCATTAACTTCGATGACTTGGCACCCGGCCTTTTGTCCTTTTTTTTTAACTATCGCTTCGTCATAAAGTTGACAATTTGTTTTCGAAAATCGCGAAAGAATCCTTCTCTTTGTTGGCATCTTCTTTTCTTTGAACGAGTGTGTCTTTTGTGGGGATAACGTCGTATCTTGGTTAAGAGCTTTTTAGTATGACGTGACTGTCCTTTTCTTTTTCCTTTTCCTTTTTGGACAGAAGAATGACGACGGTAACAGTGTGCACGACTTTGATGGGGCATCTTTGGGCGTTCAGGAGCACAAATCGTTTGCCTCGGGTCTATTTTATACTGGAATGCTACGCCATTGATTGTCGGCTCGCCGTATCATTTTCATGGCAGGCATCACACGTCGTGGAGGGTTCGTAACGGACTCAATCGGTACAGTTCTTTCTTGGACAAATCCAGTAAACTCTTTAACACACCCAGTCTTTCTTGGAATTTGATTTTGAGGGTAGGTACCTTGTGAACAGAGGAACTGCCGCTAAAGAGGAAGAGGGTGTCACCTCTGGAGGAGAAGTTCCTGGAACCGCGGGTTTCCAATGTTTCGTCCATTTAGGAAAGACACGTGTCAAATCTGGTTTGGCATGCATCACCAGCAACGGAGATGTGGAGGAAGCTGAGGCTACTGGAGACGCAGTCACGGTTGTGGCAGGTCGTGGTTTGCGAATGTAAGGTTGTGTCCTGGCTGCAGTACCTCTCAGGCAATTAGAAGCTGTTTTCTGTGGCCTTTTCTTTTTCTGTGGCCGTGACCTGGTCTTGACACCGTTGCGCTTTTTTTTTGTTTCTTCTGGGTACGTTGGGGAGTGGCTTTTTCTTGGTTAGGACTTTGGGAGCATTGGGATCCCATTTTAAGAGGGAGCAAATGATGACACTTCCTAGAGAACCGCTACCTCCAGGCTTCAAATTGATTTGCTTTTTGGTTTGAGTGTCGATGCGAGGATCGGCTAGTTGCGTCATGGCTGCTTTGTTTCTGTCAAGAAAACGTTCGGTTTGATGTGGAATGTGAATGATGCTTTGCAGTAATTGACGTGCTGTCACCGTAAACCGTTGTAAGACTTCTCTCAGACTGGCTTCTAAGACACGAGCACGTATTTGTGGATTTTTGTTCGCGACTGATGCCGTACAAGGCACGAATCAATTTGACGGGACGATCAGACTGAAGGGACGTCATGTTGACGCTATGTGAGACACACCCAAAGTGACCGAGGTTTTTATAGTCTTTTTTTGGTGTTGTTGTTGATGTTAAGTCGACGACGGGACGTGTACACGACAGGCCCTCCGTCTTGGCACCAGTGGTGAAACAGATGGGTACGAAATCTCAAATAATCGGGGATGGTGGGTTTTAAATTCACGAGTAAATAAGCGTGTGGTGTTTGTGTGGCACGTCGTACGCATGAGTCAGCCAAGGCGTTCCTGACTGTTTGGCTAACACTTGCACTTGCGATTTATCTTTAGAGCTTTTAGACAAGACCACATAATGAGCATTAAGACTGATGTTGCGATGAGCTTTACTTTGTTGAAACAAATTTTGAGTGATGTAAATGACACTGGTATTACAATGATGCCCTTTGCGCGTGAACCAGAGTTTAAATTCTTCTTCGTCTTCTCCTAACATGTCGTCGAAGATGACCAGATGGGTTTCACTGGGATCAGACACGTTCCCGTCGTCTTCGCACTCTTTGTAACACCACACGATTCGTTGAGGTGGTCGATCGATCAAATGATGGACAAATTCGGTTTTGCCTGAACCGCTAAATCAGGCAATGAGCATGTTAAAGAGATGGCGAAGATACAAGGCCTCCCAACTGGCACGATATAAGTGTTCGTCGATGACTTTGGAAGCGGAGAAAGAGGGAGCAGAGATAGTAGAGGTAGCCATAGTAGTGTAAGGAATGTCACTTTTGACATGAAGACAGACAAGACAAGAGTTTTATACTTTTTCGGGACACGTTCATTGCCATGTTTAATTGTGAATAACACGAAAGACAAAAATACACAAAAGCCAGTTGGTTAAGTGGATGAATAAGAGACACATGAAAACGATCATAGTCGAATTTAAACAAGTCTCTATGCAACATTTTTGGTGATCAAGATATGGTGTCTTAGGGACAGTGTGTAATGTTCTTAGAGTTTCTACACTCTTTGGTACAGTCACACAGGGGTTCTCCCGGAATGGCCTTTCGGGGATGTCAATGACAGTCATGTCCTGTCCTGAAGTTATTGGTTCTTCTTCTTCTGGTACTGTCACTAACACAGGTTGAAAAGTCACTTTTTTCACTGAACGTTCTAATTGTTTAGGATGACAAATCTTGGGCATATTGTGCCAATTCTTTTGTTCAAGCCTCGAATCCCCAACTTTTCCAGTCACGTACATCTTTCCAGTGAGGGTGTAAGTTACAAGCTACACACACATCGTCGTACACATCTTCAGTGCCTAAAAGTTGACGAATCTTTCTTTCCTGTAGAGGTCAGGAAGGATCGAGATGAAAGCGCAAAGCTCGTAACAGAATGAGTCTCTCGTGTACATTTAAAGGGACCACTTTCATGCTTTTTTGAGTGGTATGTGCTGTTCGTAAAGAGTCCACAAGGAATCGGTCGGTAAACGAATCCCCAGAAAGCAAATCACTAAGACACACACCACACGTCGACCCTAATTCAATGGACATTGTTCTCGTAAAATGCGATGGTAATCCTCCACTGTCTGAATATTGTCATTGATTTTCTTCCACTGAATCTGTTGTATTACGAATGATAAAAGGTCTTGGCATGGCAGTCCGTTTTTATACCTCTTTTTGTCGGAGGTAATAAATGTACTTTTTGCACAGAAGTGGTCGTACTCCGTCGACGTATCCAAAATATTTCGTCACTAACTCACATACCACACGTCACACAGAAGTGTTCTCCTGATCTAAGTTTACATTGTGTAAAAGGTTTTGATAACCATCCAACTCTTCTTTTGGAATTCGGTGTAGAATGGCTATCCTGTAAGAAGTAGGATGAGTAGCAACCAAGGTCTTCTGGTCCAGTTGAACTATGTCTGGCCACTGGAACGCTTTAGCAAGAATCAGTCCTCTTATAGCATTTAGGTATACGCTGTTCAAACATCAGTGACGTAACGGATGCAATTGTTCTTTGCGTTTCACTTGTATTTTGACCAATCTCGGTAAATGCGTTCTCTCAATTCCCAGACGCAAACCACGAATGTTCTCTTGTAAAATATCCATGACCATGTCAGCCAAACACTTCTCCTAGAGCGAAAGTGACGGATGTAGTGAGTAATTTCTGGCCACTGCCATTCCAGGAAACGGTCAAGAATGTCATTAAAATCTTGTAATGTAAATGGTCTAAAGCGGAATATTCGGAAGAAGGCACACTTGATCCAGAGAAATCTGACTTGTTGGTTGACTTTTGTCAATTTCCCCTTTGTGAATTTCTCGACATAAAATTTGCTCTGTCACCAATTGAGATTTTGCTCTCACAAGTTCCTGCCAAATTTCATTGTAGATCTTCTCTTGCAATTCGTCTGGTAATCTTTGAATATTATTTTTAAATGGGGTTAAAATACTTGTCTCGGTGTTGTGCAACGCTTGACTCCTAGCCAAGCTGGTTTATTAAACGACATGGTATGCCACTTCAATTAAGAGGTCCTACTTAAGGTAGGTAGTGACTATCCGGAGACAATCGAGCATGTTCCAGGTAAGCGGAATCTTTCTGTTCCCACTCGTGATGTGACACACCGCAACTGAAGCACTTGACTTCATCCCCTTCGCCCAAGTAGATAAATTCGGCTCTAGCTAATTCTTCTGGGGTAGGTCCTTCCAGATATTTAGGCCACTTTCCTCGGAAGGTTTGGAATCGACTTTCAAAGTCGCAGTATTCAAGCAATCGCACATGGAACGAATATTCGTCTTTCACAGGTTCATTTCGATGATGGTACGGTGAAATCCGCAGGAGTTTGCTCAGTTTGGGATGACATCAGTAGGGTGGTAGCCGCATGGTTTCATAGTGATGACATCCACCATGAAAACCAGTAAAGTGAAAAGGTGTACGATGACGAGTGGCATCGCTTTGGCATCCGTCAGGTTTGACAAGCACAGCATCACTTTCCATGGCAGGTATAGCAAAGTTCCAATGATGTGGTACTGAATTGCTGAGGTCACATTGTACGGCAGCCCTGCCATCGCAAGGCACAGCATCTACTCGAGTTTCTCGTTGGACTTGAATCTTACGCTTGGTACTTGCTGTTTGAAAGGATTCATCTTTCTCGCTTGGTCCTGGTAGTCACAATGAACTATCGGTCTTGGACGTTGTCTTCTTTATATACTAGCCGTAATGAAGTGTTGAGCTTGTACATCGTTCCTTTTTTATGCCTAGTTTTGGAAGTCTTCACTTTTTTCTTTTTGGACAACGGTACTACCTTCTGTAAGGTACCGTCATTCCTGAAAAGTAACGTGATGGGTGGAAAGGCCATAGAAAGGTAAGGACAGTGCGGAGCCCATTGAGTTTGTTCCAGAATAGCTGAATCTTTATTGATACATCGATCCACTGCGCAAACCCAGACTACAACTGAAACACTGTACCTCGTATCCCAATCCAGTCTCAGGTCCCAGGTAAACAAATCCTGTTCTAGCGAAAACATTCACAGTAGGTAATCCTTCCCTATCCGTGGGTCGTTTTTGAAATGTTTCCAATCGACTGGCACAATTGCAATAGTCTGGCAAGAAGACAGAAAAATGGTATGGTTTGAACTTGGAGTTCCCATTGGGTCTCTCACTCGATTCTTGCTGTGTCGAAGTCATCCTTTTGTTGGTGGCTATCGTCTTGGAACCATTTTGTTTATACCAGCGTGTCCGTAAGGTAAAGTGAAGTGGTTGGGAAGCCGAACTCTCTTTTGGTACACGATATGATAGACTTTTTCCAAGGGACGATTGACGCTTTGGTATGTGGGTAAACGTAGAATCTTGTTCGGTTTATAGGTGGTCATTTTAAAATTTCCATCCTGTCCATATTGCAAGGCTTTTTTCAAGAACCCAAAGGTCACCATCTGACTGTTGGGAAAATAGAGAATGAATAAAAACATATTATTGTGTGTGTGTGTATTTGTGTGTTTGTGTGCGTGCTGGTACGTTTGCTGGTGTGTATATTTGTGTTTTTAAGCGTACGTCTACGTTCATTGGTGTGTGTGTGTTTTGCGTTTGCGTTCGCGTCCGTTTGTGTGGATAGTAAATATGGTGTGTTATATGCGTTCGCGTAGCGTTTCTGTGAATAGTATATATGGTGTGCTTTATGCGTTGGCGTAGCGTTTGTGTAGATAGTATATGTGTTGTGTTTTATGCGTTCGCCAAGCGTTTGTGTGGATTGGAGCTAATGTGGGTTTTGTGCGTTCGCGTACGTTTGTGTGGATAGTATATGTGTGTTTATGCGTTCGCGAACGTTTGTGTGGATAGTAGATAATGTGGGTTTTATGCCTTAGCGTACGTTTGAGTGGATAGTATATGTGGTGTTTTATGCGCTCGTTAAGTTTGTGTGTATAGTATATATGGTGTGTTTTTATCTTTCTCTTCCCGTCTGTGTGGATAGTAGAGTGTGTGTTCTTTTCTTCTCTTCCCTTCTGTGTGGATAGTAGATATTGGTTTTATTTTCTTCATCCCTTTCTTTTGTTTGTGTGTGTATTGGTCTTTGTCCCTATATAACTCCCTTTATCCATATCAAATTCATGTCACCTACCTACCTACAGCAGCGCGTATTCAGGTCAGCCACTTGCAACACTGTTGCCATTATTTCCCTACTGTGGAGTACAGTGACGTCATTGGAGCTGGAAAATTTGAGACTATCAATATAGACTTGGGTTTTTTCACAGGTTGTTGATATAAATAGATACTAGGGTTTTTAAACAGGAACGTCAGACAAGTTGATGCTATAAACAGATAGTGGTCTTTTCGAAAGGAATTTCCCACAAGTTGTAGCTAAAAATAGATGGAAGGATGAGAAAAAGAAGAAGAACAAAAGATGCTTTTTGCAAGACATAGTCAATTTCACCGAGTGGTCTTTTGCCTGGTGGGGGTTAGACCAGTGAAAAAAGGCTGAAGACCTAATGAGAAAGGTAATGGAAGTAGAAGTGAAGAAAATCAAAGAGACACGGGCAAAAGAGAGAAAGGAGAAAGAAAAGAAAAAGAGAAAATAAGAGTTTGAAAGACTGAACAAGAACTGGATGAAAGTGAAAGAAAAAATTAGATCAATGGGACATCCTGACTGGATGCCAGAGGCGAAAACGAAGAAGAAGAAGAAAGGAATCATAGAGAAAGTGAAGAACTGGTGGAAGAACTGGAGAAAATAGAAGAAGAACCCAAAGGTTCTTTCCAGGGCCACTTTCATATGCCTCGAAAAGATATATATTCTTACTTTCCTGTATGTGTTATATAGGTGTTATGTATATATTTCTTTGTCTCTACTGTATTTGTCCCTACCTAGGTAGCCACGCATATTCAGGTCAGCCACTTGCAACATTGTTACCAGTACCGTGACGTCATCCCACCTGTTCTATTCCTATTGACCACATAATCAATCTTGAGGCTACGGTACAACCCCCTAAATTTAACATAGAAGTCTACTTGAGTCTATAAATTTTGGGGCTACGGTACAACCCCCTAAATTTAAGATATAGGCCTACGTGGGTCTATGGTATCCCCATTAACTACTCACATCAAAGGGAAAGACAATTTGATTGCAGATGCACTTTCCCGTGTATACAAATATTATTTCATGTACACTTTGTATTATTCATAAGAGTTTTCTTATGTAATTTTGCTTTACCTCATATATAATTTACATTTGGTAAAAAGAAAGCTTTATTACATAAATCTTTCTTTTTCTTTATTGAGGAAGTGTTACGTATATGTAGTTTAATTATTTGTGTTATTTTTAAATTCTTTTTATTTTATTTTTGTTTCATTAGATTTAATTGTTATGATAATTTTCACTGGATTTGATTTTTTTGTGGAAAAATTCACTTCTCTGTGTTGACCTGATTAGAACGTAAAGGTTGCTTTATCACCATTTTTAGCTCACCTTGGTTGAGACGTTTTTAAACATTGAATGAAAATGAATCGCTATTATCAAGGTCATGTTCGGCCCACGTGTTAGATAAGTTGTAAACAGTTATTTAAAATTTATTTTCAGTGTGAGAATCTGATTCTTAACTAGAGTATTTTCGCCTACGTGTAAAATGGGATTTTCTTTCACTGCGCTGTTCAAATTAGTGATCACGTAACCCGGTCACGTGAGCCACCGTGTGATCTAAAATCGCGGATTAAAACAACCATTTTATAGTAGATTTATCAGTCGTATCCTACACCTTTAGAGCTCAAGGTGTTTTGATGTTGATGCCAGTTTGTTTTGAAGTTCATCTATTTTTTTGGGATTTAATAATTTACATTCTCTGGAAAACAACACAAGTGCTTTTCGTTAGAAAAATTCTGGGACAAAGACATTTAGCGAAAATTTATTCTGAAATTCTAAACGGGAACATACTAAATTGTGATTCAACGAGGAACTGTTGCCATCAGTACAACGACCTCATCTGACGCCATCTCCTTCCATATTGGAACTTCATCGAGATTCAATTAGAACTGTTTAGTGATAGGACTTATAGTGTTCATTTCTAGGATTAATTTTTGGATTATATTCACAAACCGTAAGTCCTATTTCATATTTTTACTTTGTTGTCTAGGGAATTAAATTATTTTGTTGAAATTTACAAAGCTTGTTGGCTTCACTCTTTTATTTCGTTACTTTTGTAGGAGCGTACTCGTAACAGAACAAGAAGCGTTTGTATTTTTACTCGATGAAGGATTGTTCGACTTAAGCAACGCCCCACAACATGTGTTTGACCACGCTGTCTTTGTTTATCAGCTGGTCCCATGTGCAACACGTGTTTTCTGCTTCACGCCTACACCCTTTCATTGCGCTCCCGGTACGCCGGTCCTGCCTCAACGATGTCTACTGCCTGAATGTGTGCTGCCGTGAAGGGAATGAAGTGAACTTCGTTTATTTATAGTGGAAGAGCCGATCGAAATGGATTGAGATTTTTCACCAATCCAAACGCGCATTACAAAATTAAGCCACCGAGTGGAGTCTGTCTTCCAATCCGAAGAGAGTTAGCTGTGACCTCACATTCCCTGTATAGGTGCGTTAGCTTCTGTGCGCAGTGAATCGATGCGACATTGTTTTTTGAAACATGACGGAAACTAAGACGATGAATTGGGGTGCACTGGCCGTGGAGACGAGAAGCGATGGTATAGCAGCGGTTACCAAAGTCAACACAGGTCTACTTCCAATAGAGTCGATTTTAGTTGGGATTTAGTGGATTTTCTCTCTTCTTCGCAAGAATTTGTTCCGGTATAAGCACCTTCGCCACCTTCTCCTTCTTTACCACACGTCGAGGATTCTAATCAGAGACAGAAAGAAGAGTTGGAGAAATTTTTACAACAGCAAAAAGAAGCAGAACAAGCTTTTTTCCTTCAACACCAACAGCGAGAAGAAGAGGCGAGAAGGAAAAGACAGGAAGAAGAAGAAGCAGAGAAGAAACAAGGTCTAGGAGAGAAGGACGACAGTGAAACTCAAACGGTGACGGTACTCTTAGACATTTTGGCAGATTTAAGGAGTCTGAAACAAATGCATCAGACTTCTTTATTACGAACCAAGATAAAAAGACCTTCCCGTGCCAAACAGCCCAATCCTGTTCACGCACCTACTACGCCTGAGACACCAGCCCTAGTGATTTCTACCAAATAGACTAGAGCAGGTGCAGATGTTGGCCTTGGCCGTGGCAAAGGCTTAAGGCAATTAAATCTAATTGCTTCTTATTCTTGAGTTGTTGTTATTTTTTTTTTCAAAAACACCCAAAAAAACAATCACCCAACGATCCTTTTCAGGGTCAACCACTTCAATCGAAAAGAGATAGTATTCATTTTGCCAAAATCAATTAAAACTCAAAATCGCTTTTCTTGCCTCATAATGTACGTGTGTGAGTGTATGAGTGTAGGTCCTTATTCTAAATAATCAAAACCAGGAGACACGTAGGTTTATCTGTCTGGTCTATTCTGGTACAAATTTTACAATCCAATGTCACAACACAACACAACACTTTAAAAAGGTCATAGTCTTCTTCTGTGTGTTTGTTCACTCTCTCTGTTTTTTGAATTTCTTCACTTTCACAGGTTTTTCCACCTCTTCTTCCTCACTTTTTTCTCGTCTTCTCTTCTTCTCTTTCTGTACGTGTCTGGGTTCTTCCTTTGCCGAGGGCACCTCTTCTTCTTCCTCCTGCTCCTGTTGTTTCTTAGGGCAGTTTGAAGACCAATGTCCTTTCTCTTGAGAATGATAACAGATATCTTGACTTTTGTCTCTTTTGACACTTGTCTTGCTTTTTTGACGGTCTGGACATTCTGTAGCCCATGCCATTTCTTCTGACAGATATAGCAAGTATCTTGACTTTTATATCGAAAGTTAGAACAGCATGGATACCAAGTGATGGAAATGTGGGATCCCAAGTTTAAAAGCATCGTGGAAGGTTAGAAGCTGTTGGACCCTCTGAACCCACGGGACAGTTTGCTTTTTTGACGGTCTGGACATTCTGTAGCCAAATGCCCTTTCTTGTGCCAGATATAGCATGTATCTTGACGTTTATGTGGAAAGTTATAACAGCAAGGGTACCAAGTGGTGGAAATGTGGGATCCCAAGTTTAAAAGCATCGTGGAATGTTAGAAGCTATTGGACCCTCTGAACCCTCGGGACACTTTGTACGGTGGACGGACGAATGCCACCTGGTTGCTGCACCAAGCTGACGAGGAGAAAGGAGAAGAAAGCAACTACTTATACGTGTGTTCGTAGTATCCTTACGTGTGCAAATATTATCACATTTTCGCAGGGCACCCGCAATTGCTGACGGAACAGATCGACGTGGACAACATTCGACAATTCGAACGATTGATCAAGTGCAAAGTCTTGCCTCCCACGGACTTGTACCGTCCCGTTTTACCTCACCATTGCCAAGGAAAACTGATGTTTCCCTTGTGCCGTACTTGTGCCGAAACGTGCAAGCAAGACCGACCTTGTCAGCACACTCAGGAAGAACGTGCCTTGACGGGAACGTAGGTCAGCGTGGAATTGTTTAAAGCTCTGGACCTGGGATACCAACTGTTAGAAAGTGTACGAAATTTACCACTTTCCCAAGACAGAAAAATACCACAAGCTCGACGAGACTCAGAAAGGCATTTTCGCAGACTACGTGGATGCCTTTTTGAAACTGAAACAAGAAGCCGGCGGCTATCCTTCCTGGTGCCACACTCCCGAAGACCAAGAGAAATTCAAAGAGAAATACTGGTAGCAGGAAGGCATCACTTTGGACCACGTGGAGAAAAACGAAGGAAGGCGATCGTTTGAGTGATGTTGAATTGCTTGTGGGGCAAAATGGCACAACAACCGTGTTTACCCAAGACGGAGTATTAGTCCGAACCTTCCCGCTACTTTCAGATGATTTACGACAAAACCAAATACATGAAATACGTGGACGTCGTTCGTGAGGACTTAATTTTAGTCAATTACAAAGAAGAACTGGACTTTGTAGAGGCCGACGAATTTGGAAATGTCATCATTGCGCTTACGTGACAACCCATGCTCGTTTAAAATTGTACGAAGCTTTACACCAATTAGGAGATCGTGTGCTGTATTTTGGCACGGACAGTTGCATCTACATCGATCGCCTGGGTCACTGTCACCCTGTCATCGAAGGAGACCGTTTAGGAGCGTGGACGGATGAACACCTCAACGACAAGATTCTAAGATTTGCTAGTAGCGGTCCTACAAATTACGGCTACGAATACCAAGACTCAGAAGGAGAAGTGCACACCTAGTGTAAAGTGAAAGAATTTACTCTCAATTATCGCACCGATGAAGTGGCGAACTTTAGCGTATTGAAAGAAGCCTTGCTGTCTGGAGAGGATGGAAATTTTAAAGTGACCACCTACGAACCTACAAGATTGTACGTTTACCCACACACCAAATCGTCAGTCGGCCCTTGGAAAAAGTGTATTAGATCGTGTACCAGACGCGAGTGCGGCTTCCGAACCACTTCATTTTACCGTACGCACACGTCGATATTGGTCAGCATATAAAAAAACAACAACAACGTCCAAGGCTGATAGTTTATTGTAACTACCAACAACAAGCGAGAAAGATGAATACTTTCAAAGAGCAAGTATCAAGCGAGAGCTAACTCTAGTGCTATGCTGTGCCTTGTTGCAAGGATGCCGTACGATGTGACCGTAGCGATTCAGTATCACATCATAGGAACTTTGCTATGACTATACCTACCATGGGAAGTGATGCTGTGCGTGTCAAACCTGACGGATGCGAAAGCGATGCCACTCGTTATCTTGCACCTTTTCACCTTACTGTTTTTCTTGATGGATGTCATCCTTCACGCGAAACCATGCGGCTACCACCCTATGGATGTCATCCAAAACTGAGCAAACTCCTGCGGATTTCACCGTACCCTCATCTAAATGAACATGTAAAAGACGAGTATTCGTTCCATGTGCGTTTACCTGAATACTGCGACTTTGAAAGTCGATTCCAAACCTTCCGAGAAAAATGGCCTAAATATCTGGGAGGACCTACCCCCGAATAATTAGCTAGAACCGGATTTATCTACTTGGGCGAAGGGGATGAAGTCAAGCGCTTCAGTTGCGGTGTGTCATTTCAAGAGTGGGAACAGAAAGATTCCGCTTACCTGGAACATGCTCGATTGTCTCCGGATTGTCACTATTAACCTTTAGTGGGATGACGTCAGTAATCTCTGGATGGATACTTTACAAGAGAACATTCGTGGCTTGCCTGTGGAGTTGAGAGAACGCATTTACCGAGAGTTGCTCAAAACACAAGTGAAACGCAAACTCAGAATCATTTCTCCATTTTTAAACTATGATCTTTCCCAAAGTAAACGAAAACTGATTATGGGAGGACACTACTTCAGTCACAAATATAAACGAGGCTATTGGCCACGACCCAGTGATTCTTGAATGAATACTTTACAAGATAACATTCGTGGATTGCCTGTGGAGTTGGGAGAACGCATTTACCGAGAGTTGGTCAAAATACAAGTGAAACGCAAAGAACAATTGCATCCGTTACGTCATCAATGATGTAACCACTGGTACCTAAATGCTATAAGAAGATTGATTGATGTGAAAGCGTTCGAATAGTCAGACATTGTTCAACCGGACGAGGAGCAGAAGACTTTGGTTGCTACTCATCCTTATACTGACAAGGTGGCCATACTGCAACGAATTTCAAAGGAAGAGTTATAGGATTACCAAAATCTTTCACGGTTCTAAATTTTGTCTGTAGGGGAAAATTCTGTTCGGTGTTTAGTGTGTGAACTAGTGACAAAAAATTTGGATTCGCTAATGGAGTACAATTAGCTCTGAGCAAAAGGTACACTTATTACCTCCAAGAAAAAAGAGGGTATAAAAACTGACTACCATGCCACGACCTTTATCATTCGTGATACAACAGATTCAGTGGAAACAAATCAATGACAATATTCAAACGATGGAGGATTACCATCACATTTTACAAGAACAATGTCCATTGAATTTGGGTCGACGTGTGGTGTGTTTCTTAGTGACTTGCTTTCTGGGATTTCGTTTACCAGCCAATTCCTTGTGGACTCTTTACGAATAGTACATACCACTCAAAAAAGAATGAAAGTGGTCCCTTTAAATGTACACGAGAGACTCATTCTGTTAGAAGAATTGAGCTTTCATCTTGATACTTCTCGACCTCTACAGGAAAACAAGATTCGTCAACTTTTAGGCACTGAAGATGTGTACGACGATGTGTGTGTAGCTTGTGACTTACACCCACACTAGAAAGATGTACGTGACTAGAAAAGTTTGGGCTTTGAGGCTTGAACAAAAGAAGTGGCACACTATGCCCAAGATTTGCCGTCCTGACTTTAAATGTTCAGTGAAAAAAGTAACTTTTAAGCCTGTGTTAGTGACAGTACCAGAAGAAGAACGCATCACCGAGGAAAAACCACTCCTTTCAGGAGATGACCGTCATCGACATCCCCGAAATGCCATTCCGGGACGACCTCTATGTGACTGTGCCCAGTGTGGAAACTCTAAGAACATTATACACTGTCCCTAGGACACCATATCTTGGTCACCAAACATGTTGTACAGAGACTTGTTAATATTCCACTTTCATCGTTTTGATGTGTCTTTAATCCATGTACTTAACTATCTGGCTTTTATATATTTTTGTCTTTCGTGTTGTTCCCATTTAAAGATTGCAATAAAGGTGTCCTGAGAAAAGTATAAAACTCTTGTATTGTCTGTCTTCGTGTCAAACGTGTCATTCTCTACACTGCTATGGCTATCTCTGCTGTCTCTGCTCCCTCTTTTCCTACACTTTCAAAGTCATCGACGAAAAATTAGATCGTGCCAGTTGCAAGGCTTTGCATTTCGGCATCCCTTTACAATGTTAATTGTCGGACCGAGCGGTTCACGCGAAGCCGAATTTGTCAAACGTTTGATCGAACATAAACATCATTTGATCGATCATCCACCTCAACGGATCGTGTTGTGTTACAAAGAGTGGCAATCGGTGTACAGCCTTCTGCGAGAAAGTCAAGGCAATTCCACTGTGTTTGTGGAAGGCATTCCTGGCGAAGACAACGGGTTCGTGTCTGACCCCAGTCAAACCCATCTGGTCATCTTCGACGACTGACTCATGCGTACCACGATGCCACTCAAACCCAACACGCCTATTTACTCATGGATTTACCCCCCATTATTTGCGATTTCGTACCCATCTATTTCACCACTGGTGCCAAGACGGAGGGCCTGTCGAGTACACGTCCCCGTCGTCGACTTAACAACAACAACAACAACAACAACCAAAAATAGTCTATAAAAACCGCGGTGACACAACGTCAACTTGACGTCCTTTCAGTCTCATGTTCCTGTCAAATTAATTCGTGCCTTGTACGACATCAGTCGCGAAAATAATCCACAAATACGTGCTCGTGTCTTAGAAGCCAATCTCAAAGAAGTCTTACGATGGTTTACGGTGACAGAACGTCAATTACTGCAAGGCATCATTTACATTCAACATCGAACCAAATGCATTTCGAGGGAAACAAAGTAGCCTTGACACAACTGGCCGATCCTCGCATCAACACTCAAACCAAAAAGCAAATCATTTTGAAACCTGGAGGTAGCGGTTCTCTAGGAGGTGTCATCATTTGTTCCCTCTTAAAATGGGATCCTAATGCTCCCAATGTTCTCCCCAAGAAAAAAGCCACTCCCTGACCCAAAGGTACCCAGAAGAGAAAGAAAAAGAGCAACTGTATCAAGAGCAGGTCACAGCCTCAGAAAAACCCACAGAAAACAGATTCTACCAACATGAGAGGCACTGCAGCCAGGACGCAACCTTACATTAGCAGACCAAGATCTGACGCATCGGTGACCGCGTCTAATAGTCTCAGGTTCATCCACTTCTCCGTTTCTGGTAATGCCAGCCAAACCCAATTTGACACATGTTCTTCCTGATTTGATGAAACATTGGAAACCCGCGTTTACAAAATAAACTTATCCTCCAGCGGTAACATCCTCCTTCTCATTAGCGGCAGTGGCCGTTGATCACAAAGTACCTACCCCCAAAATCAATGTCCAAGAGAGACCGGGCATGTTACAAAGTTTACTGGATTTGTCCAAGCAAGAACGGTCCCGATTTAGTCCGTTGCGATCTCCTCCACAACGCGTGATGCCTGTCATCAAGCTGATACGACGTAAAGACAATCATCTGCGACGCATTCCAGTATAAAAAAGACCTGATGTAAACGATGGGGCTCAGTGTTTTTGTGCTCCTGAACGCCCAAAAATGTCCCCTCAAAGAAGTGCACACCGTCACCAACGTCGTTCTTCTGTCCAAAAAGGAAAAGGAAAATGAAAAGGACAGTCACGTCATCCGAAGAAACGCTTCGCTAAATATCGACGTCTACCCCTAAAAAACGCAGTCGTCCAAAGAAAAAGAGGAGCAACCAAAAGGGTGGATAATGTTTGGTCAAACCTTCTCAGACAAATAAGATAAAAAACGCGTTTCAGGCCATGGACTTCAGTGTATTTGTTTGCTACTGAACCAAAAAGATGTCTCCTCAAAGACGTGTACGCCATTGCCGTTCTTCTGTCCAAAAAGGAAAAGAATATGGAAAAAACGCTTAGCCAAGCATCGACGTCACCCATAGAAAAGGAAAAGCAAAGAAAGGGGAGGATTTTTTGGCGATGTAGAAAATATGGTCAAAAAGTTTGAACAAAAGCTTTTATCAAAAATAAAAAATAAGGATAAAAGGACGCATGTCAAGCCATGGACGTCAGTGTATTTTGTGCACCGAAGATGTCCCCTCAAAAAAGTGCACACCACTACTATCGCCGTTCTCCTGTCCAAAAAGAAAAAGTAAAAAGAGAAGACAGTCTCGTCATCCAAAAAAGCACTTAGCCAAACATCGACGTCACCCCCAGAAAAGACATATTCGTCAAAAGAAATAGAGGAGCAACCAAAGGGGAGGATTCTTTGGTGAGTTTCGAAAAGAAATTGTCAACGTTCTGACGAAGCGATAGTCCAAAAAATGGATAAAAGGCCGTGTGCCAAGTCATCGACGTTAGTGTATTTTTGGTGTGTGCCCCGGAACCAACCAACCAACAAACAAACAAAGATGTCATCCCCCCAAAAATATCATTCTTCTACCCCCAAACGAAGGAAAAGGAAAGGACTGCCTCCTCGTTTAGTCACACATTTGGACATGTTGTCTGTCCTGTTCAAAGCTTCTCCACCCATGCGAAAAAAACTCATTCAAACCACCTCCAAAGACGTCATCGATACCATGTGCGAATGTTGTCTGAATGTCTTGAAAGGAATGATACCTTTGTCTAAATATCAGAAAGAATGCTTAGCCAAACATCGACACGTTCTTCGCCTAATGGTCCAAAAGAAAATATTCATTCGTCAAAAGAAAAAGATGTTGGCCCATCGCGGAGGATTTTTACCTCTGTTATGTTGGGTATGTCGGGAAATATTTTACCCGCCATAGCTCCAAGATCAAAGGGTCAAGAAGATCAAAGGGACCTCTGGAGTCAAAAGATCTCAGACGTGACCCTTGAAATGTGATGGAAGGACGAAAACTGGCTTTAGTACCTTACAAACGATATATGGAATACCATCGTTGGCAAGAACAACGGACCCCACATTTACCTCCCAATCCTCATTTGACCGAGATGTCCCGGTTACAACACGAATTGCAATCATTGATGGATCGCAGCGATTTGTCAGAAACGGAAAATCGCAACGGTACGGTCAACTGTTGCAACGACTGCAACTCTTTCACTAGAAAGATTTAGACGAAACAGCTCAACCCACTCTGAAAGATTTTAAGACCCTAATGAAAAGTCCATCACCACCACTACCATCAGTGGTCAAGACAGACGTAACCTCACGGATACCTGAGGAAGAAGAGGCACAAGAAGTCTTTCAAACACCGTCAGCAGCTCCCATCCCTAGTAAGATTGCAGCGTCCTTGTTGGCCCCTTCCCCTACACCCCATTGAGAACTTAAAGCATGGGTTAAAAAGATGATGTCCACTCCTCCTTCGACAGAAGTCAAAAAGAAAGAAGGGAAACCAAAATTGAAAAGGAAAAAAGACCAAAGCCATCCCAGTACCGCCACCACCACCACCACCACTACCCTCGACCTCTACTCCCGTGGCACATCGGACACGTAAAGCCGTTTTCAAACCACCCTCTCGGCCTATTCAGGGTAGCATCAGCGAAGAGTGGATAACTTATTAAAAATATGGAGAATGTGTTAGCCAGCATCTTCTACCAATCCATCCCATCCTGCAGGTTACGGAGGAGTTCAGAAATTGTATCGTACGGCCAAAACTCGACTGAAAAGTGTCCGTTTACCTCAGGCACAACGATGGTTACAAGAACAAGCCACATAGACCTTACACAAGCCCATTCGACGAAACTTTTCCAGAAGTCGCACCCGAGTGGAGGATATCGATCATCAATGGCAAGCCGATTTAGCCGATGTCTCTCATTTAGTCACCTACAATCGTGGCTACAAAGATTTGTTTTGTGTCATCGACGTCTTTTCCGAATTTGCCTGGGTCGTGCCATTGACTTCCAAATCGATTAGTTAGTTAGTGCAAGCCCACAAACTAGTGTTGAAACAAAGCGGTCGTCACACTCTTCGATGGCAATCTGACAAAGGCATCGAATTTCTGAACCAAGCTTTCCAAAAAAGAATTAAAGAAACATTACATTCATTTTTCATCACCGGGAATCCCGAAACCAAAGCCAGCATCGTGGAACGTTTTCAACGCACCTTGAAAGAACACATTTTGAAATATTTTACGCATCAACACACTCAAATACATCAACATCTTACCGCATCTAGTCCAAGCGTACAACCAATCTTACCATCGGAGCATCGGACGTGACCCCAAGAAGTGACTCCCGACAACAAAGTGACCGTCTTCGAGCGTCTGTTTGGTACGTCCCCGACGGTGACTGTCCCAAAGAAAGGTGGAGTGTTGGCAGTAGGAGATTGGGTGCGCACTGCAAAACCAAACGCACTTTCGGGAAAGGTTTCTTACCCATCTGGACCACCGAATTATTTCGTGTCACTAAACGAGTGCGTGGCCGTCATCCTACCGTCTATACATTGGAAGACATGAACGGGGAAGTGTTAAGAGGAACGTTATACTTGCCCGAGTTACAACGTGTGACCAAAAAGGAACACGAAGTGTTTGAGATCGGAAGCTTTCTCGATCGAAGAAGTCGTAAAGTGGGAAAACGTCCTGTCAAAGAAGTCAGAGTACATTGGAAAGGATATCCGCCGAGTTTTGACTCTTGGATCGACGCTTCGCAAATCATCGACTATAAAATGAAGTGACCATCATGCCCTTCAAGACAGCGTCAACCGCTACCATGACAGTGACCACTCCTTCCCCCAGTTCTTCTCTGCAAGAACTACAAAGCAGCCCTTGTAGGAGTGGTGTGAAGATCGTGTTCCTAAAACTCAAATCGTTTTTTTTTTTCTGCCAAATCTTTTTGGTGTATTGTGTCATCGGTGCTGCCATTGCCAACTTGAGTTTGCAACAAGGAGGCAAACAATTGTGGACCATTTTAGCCAGCCATCGGTTACCTTCTTTCCAATCCGTCCGTGAAATATTCATCTAACGGAAGCAACGGGACCCTTGTGTCCAACGTCAGTCACCTTTCCAACAGTCACCATAACATCCACAACAATCGTCTTTTAGACACTCCTCTGACCTCCAGCAACCCCTCGGACAGTAGAACTCTAGAATTATGAACAACCAATTTTACTTGACGTTACCCAGTGACAGTTCCATGGAGGTGTTTCCCCACAATACTTTGTGCTGTTACTCTTCCAAATTACCTCAGACCATCCAATTGGATCACGAAGCCCATTGGGAAGTGGCTTTGGTGCAAATAACTCACCCTACACAAATCAAAAACATCACTGAAAATCAAAACACTTTTACGGTGGATGTTCATGACGAGCAAGTGCAGCAAAACTTGGATGAACACGCCACTGCAGGTGACTCTATGAAAACACAGGACCCCAAAACTAAACGGTTCGCCTATCTGTTGACCATTCCTGCAGGCTATTATTTTAGCGGTCGACCTCTGGTGAACGCAATTGCTACCAAATTCAATACCGTGTTTGGCAAACCCTTGGAGAAAACCAGAAAAAGTGTCACGATCAAATACCACAAAATAGCTAGTCGCCTAATCATCAAAGTTTCAGACGAAAAAGTATTTGCCATTACATTTTGTCCTGAATTGTATGACTTTTTGGGTGGAGACCCCAAGTTGATCAAGATTAAAATCGAAATACCAGCCATTACCTGCAACTTGGATTTTGCGAACCATTTTCGATTCCCTGTAG
Organism: Megalonaias nervosa; assembly: GCA_016617855.1. Taxonomy (NCBI): domain Eukaryota; kingdom Metazoa; phylum Mollusca; class Bivalvia; order Unionida; family Unionidae; genus Megalonaias; species Megalonaias nervosa. The sequence continues at coordinate 30,728 of JAECUM010000694.1, forward strand.
AAATGAACCAAGGACTGAATTTGTTCTTTGTGTACTCCGATGTGGTGGGTGGGACAAACCTCCGTACCGTTACTGCGTGTCATTCCTTTCGAAGTGGATTTTGCCACGAACGCTGACTAGGAAGGTGGCAACACCTATCACGCTCACCGCGAATTTGTACCTCACTATTTGCCAGTGAGTGAATCGTATTTCAACACCCTCAACATTACTATAAAAGGATATCTGGGACAAAATATTCCATTCATCAAAGTGAAAGTAACAGTGAAATTCCATTTTCAAAAACGATTACTCTAACCACTTCTAAGTCATGTATCCTGTGTACCGAGGATTCGCTCGACAACGAGAGCATGGTTTTGGAGATATGCTGAAATTGGCCTTTTGTTCGGTGGTCCCAGTTTTGAAACCGATGGTGACACGGGGATTGTACGCCTTGAAAGATGTCGCTTTGACACAAGGCAAAGAATTTCTCCAAAATGTCATCATCGACAAACAAACCCCAAAGAAGCTTTCTTGAGAGCAGGCAAAAATGTCTTGCTTCAAACGGGCAAAGACATTTTGGGCCGACGAGAATTCCGCGGGCACTACCGAGTCAGACATTCCTGCTTCCCTGACACCACAGTAACGACAAGGCACAAGGAGACGACGATGACACCCCTTCAGAGGACTTCACACCCTCAGAGATAGAAATACTAAGAAAAGAAGAACCTTCCGAGACGTAGACGTTTTTGATTATTAAATCACAAACAGAGAGAAAGAAAGAAAATGATGCACCGAGAGTCTTGCGTCTGTTCCAAGTCGGAACTGGATCTGTTTGCCATGCCACCCGCCATGATAACAATGCAAGAATCCCAATGGGTCGAATTTCATCCTGTCTCCTCATTGACGGATTCAGCTCCAATCGAGTTTGAAATCAAAGGACAGCCAGAAGATTACATCGATCTGAATAGCAGTTACTTGTACCTGAAACTGAAAGTGATCAAAACGGGCAACACCAATCCGGGAGCCGATGACAGAGTAGCTCCCGTCAACAATTTCATACATTCTTTGTTCAGCAAAGTGGATTTGTACTTGAATAACAAACTGGTTAGCAATGGCATGGATACTTACCCTTACCAAGCGTACATGGAAAATCTCTTGACGTACGGAAAAGAGGCCAAGAACACTCATCTGGATGCTTGCTTGGTTTGGAAACCTGTCACAGCAGGCGTTGACAAGTTTAACGTCACCGCCCTGGCAGCAGATGAAAATCCTCACAATGTGCGCTTTAACGACCGTCGAAAGAAAATCCTGCAACGACGTAGTTTAGAACTGACGGATGGTTTGCATTTGGACATGTGGTTGCAAGACAAGTATTTGCTCAACGGAGTGGATATTCGCCTGAGGCTGAATCGCAGCAGTGTCGCTTTCCATTTGATTACTCAGGCTAACGAATACAAAACCATCATCCAAGAAGTCAGACTTTACGTACGTCACGTAGAAATGTTATCTAAAGCTGAATCGACATCAGTCACACGTTGAGCAGAACGACCGCCAAGTATCCGATACGACGCGTAGAAGTGAAAACTTTCACCATTGCTGTTGTACTCCGATCCAAGATTGAGGAGCATCTGACCACGGACAGCTACCCAAAAGCTTACTCGTTGGTATCTTGAGCAATGCAGCCCTCAACGGAGCCGTTACTGCCAATCCTTTCGAGTTTAAGCAGTACAGAGTACCAAGACTGAAGTGAGTCGCAATGGCAAGACCTTGTGTACCAGACCCTTCGATCTTAACTTTGCCCAGAAGAAATACTTGAGATCGTACTTGTCCGTGTACGAAGCTACCGGACAGCTAGGAACCAACACCAGCCACGGCATTTGGTACGAAGATTATGCAGGAGGTTACACTTTGTGGGCCTTTGATTTCACTCCAGACCAAGGCAGCTACGCGGAACATTTCCACCCTATCAAATCGGGTCAACTGCGTGTGGAACTTTAGTTTGCAGAAGCACCCGCCGAGACGGAGAACATCATCTTGTATGCCCAATTCGATAATACCATGGAAATAAACAGTTTGAGAGAAGTCGTTCCAGATTTTTAGAAACTATGGAAGACTCTTATCCCTCCTTGATTAGTAGAGAATCTTTGGAAATGGAGTGCGAGGATACCGTGAAAGCAGAAACCCATGACAAAGACGAAGAGAACGTGGTGTTCATGTCCAGATGGCCAGAACAAGAACAGCATTTAGTGTCCTGTTTTGCCAAACATCTGGCGGATAAAATTACGGAACTGACCAAGAAAGATTGATGTGGATGTCAGAACGATAATCGCAGTCAAATTCAACACTATAAGTGTCTGATGATATGCCAAGAAGAAAAATTGGACGAAGCAGTGTTGTATCAGTGGAATTAAGTCTTGTGTGATCGTTTCTGCCCTCCATTGTCTACTCTATTGATCTGTCGCATCGAATCTCTCTTAGCCCAGAGTGCGGAGACGAAGCAATGAAACGGTTACTTGTCAGAGATTTTCAAACAAAAAGTTAGAATTGGATTGATGACTTATCATTACCTGTGGAAAGAGAAAACAAACCAAAAAATGGATACCTGGGAACTTTATTGTCTTTTGAACAACAGTTCGTACACTGCTTCTTAGAATCCTGTCGTGTGTGCAAAGATGAACTACCTCATCTCAAACCTCAAGACCATTAATCTTATGTCATCAACACGGACGACAGTCATCTCCCAGTCACCCACTGGGTAGCCATCTACTTCCCTAAAGAGGATTGTGTCTAGTATTTTGATTCGTATGGATTACCACCTTTGGAAGACGACATCATTGACTTTATGAGAAGAAATGCCCAGACGACACGATTCAATAATGTGAAATTGCAAAGCACAGATTCCATGGTGTGTGGACAATATTGTGTGTATTTTCTTCATGAACGCCGTCTTGGATATTCTTTAGATCTTTTAGTGACTTATTTTGATCGTGACTCTTCTAGAAACGATGAGAAAGTAGATCGACGGTTTTGTGACCGTTATGGCTATCTTTTGTCTTTAGCTAGGAAACGTATTGTACATCAATGGCCTCATGACTTCCATCAGAGGAAATCTAACTTGACTTCACAACGTTGTCGACCTTGCGAAAAAGAGATTGTTTGATGTTATATGAATTTTTAGTTGTTTGTTGTTTGTTTGAATTAAACAATGTCGTGTTTTGAAAAAATGTGTCTGTCGTTTGTTTTCGAACAATTTTATCATTATAAATGCTCTTTGACTTCTCTCTATCCCTCACCATGAAATTTGTTATCATAGCATTCCTACCCAACAAAGACCCAGAAGGGATGTTTTCTATCTTGTCCGAGTTTGAACCATATAAAGCGGGGCGGTCACCAGTCTGGCCATCCATTGTTGACTCGTCAACCTACGAAGATGCCTTCAAGACTAGCCAAGCGGAACAAAGTTTACGTGAATTTACATCGTGTCAGGCAAGATCTGATACCAAAGCTTGAAGAGATAGAGAATGTCAGTATGTTGAATGTGACCAAAGACCTGATAGAAGAGGTCTTCAGAGAGGAAATTAAGAAAGAGCAAGAGGAGTGGACAGATTAGTAAAGACTTTAGAAGAATCAGAGAGAACAGAAACAACAGCAGCAACAGCAGCAGGAACCAGACAGAGGCATTGTCGACTGTCCTTTAGACACGAAAGAGTTCTCCTTCTCTTTCCGAAGAAGCAGACCCTGTCATGTAGGAAAGCCTGCCGCCAGACGGGGACGCAATCTTAGAAAAGGAAAGATTGCCATAACTCCCCGTCAACACAACAGCCCTTTTCAGGGCCACCCCACCAATCTAGAAAAGACATACTAATCTAGTTGCCAACAATTTGTGTGTTATGTTAAAAAAGAAGTGTGTTTATAAACACTTCGTTTCTCTGTCTTGTCCGATAGTGTGTGTCTGTGTTTGTAAGTAAAAAGTCAACGTGAGATTTTCTTTTAAGTCTGCGCATTCCATGTGATGGTAATAGTGGTATTGTACATGGTAGACAACATTGGTGACACGTGGTCCAATATACTATGCCGGCTTCGTATTCCTAGTGATTTGAACTACATTTTAGATCTAAAGAAAAGAGATAACAATATGATCACCAAAAAGTCCTTCTAATCTTGTAATAGTATCTACGGAAATAGGAATAAAAGCCACACAGTAAATGTTCTAAATAGAATCATATTCTTTGTTGTTCAAGAAAATATACACCATATATATTGTTCGCACAATAATGAAGCTACTATTATTATTTCACAATAGTGAATGGGGTCAAAACAGCATTGGTACTCAAAACATATGTGATAGCATTTTTTTACGAGAGGTAATCAATACGAAACAAACTGTTCAGTTCCGTTGACATCAGAGGAATAAACAGTGATAAGATAGTTTCATTGGAAGTGTTTGCGAACTGTGTGTGAGGAGGTAATTACCTTTTCAGGTGTTCATTCTTACAATTTTACCAAAATACTTCATAGACAATTATTTCAAAGTTTTCTATTGAATTTGATTCATTAGATAAGTCGAAGGCTGAGAAGTATGGATACCGTGAGGCTAAGAACTTCGATGCTTTTTAAAGCGGTTTCAGATGATCCAGCTAGAATTTACAGCATTCGTTCAAGATCTTCCGTTGAATATACATTCGTGTTTCTTCCAGATATTTTTCTGTTTAAATGGTATAATAAACTTCTGTAAATAGCATAAGTTTTAATGCTTGGTAGACTGGCTATAAAAATCGAAAACACCACATGCAGTTGTTCTTATTTGATAGAATGGAAATATATTTAATCACTGATTGGGGTACAAACAAATCCCCACAAACAACAACCTCATTCAAAAATGCCAAGATTATTGTTGGTACGGGTAAATTCTATCATGCAGACATGTTAGTCGTGGTAGTCGAAACGGGTATCATTAATAGTTCAATTAAATGCTTCAATGAAAACGATACTAATGCTTCACCCTTAAGACTAGGGAACACGTGATCTTTGTGCATGGATTATGGTTCATCTACAATACTAAACGCTTGGGCTTCCACTCGTTTTATGGAATATTTTGTCATGTTCAGAGTCTACCTGACTGCTTCTCGAAGTAAACGTTATACACGGTGTAAACAGAGTCCGGATTCTTAGATGCAGATTTTTAAATCGTTCACATCAGTCGTGAAATATACTACTCGATTCTGCTGAGACACACGTCATCTTCATTCTCTGTCAAGGCTATTTAGTCTAATTGCCAAACGTTTTAGGTTTTCACAATCAATAAACATCTAAGTGCGTGTTCTTAGATTCTTTTCCGTAAATCAGTAAAATCTCGAATTTAATTCGGTAAATGTCCATGCAGCTGCTAATGACTAGTTTGTTCTTCATATGCAAATCCAATGCAAGAAACTGTTTTACAAATACATGTAATCTAACTTTTGCCCTTTGATATCAAACTGAATAGGAATTGTCTTAGTAGACGACGCGGAATAGTATTCTACTTTCTGAGATTCTTGCATTGGCAGATTCAGTTCCACCTTGAAACATGCGTTAGAATCTTGATGCATCATTTTTGATTTTGTTTTTATAAATTAGCATTAAAAATATCGAAGTTTTTGACGTTTATGGTTCTCTTTAATTGCCGTGTATGTATGGTCTAAATGATTTTTTCGTCTCTTCCAACATTGCTGTTGCTGCTGAAATGATTTCGGTGTAACTGTTTAGGCCGACGAGTTATTTTGCTTTATCGATTGTATAATAGCTCTTTCTATGTTTGAATGAACATATTTTTCCGGCACTCAATACTGCTTGTTCGTAATTCTGCTTGCCTGCTGTCTGCTTGCCTGCTGTCACGTTTTGGATTCGTTGTTTTCCATGTGACTGTGCATGTCGGTTCAAAACATGCTATCACTGGTGAACTAAATATTTCTGGGACAGTGCAAAAGGGCAATCTGACCATGGTACGCAAACCATGACCTCGCTCTCCAGCTACTCTTCTCTCCAAAGTATACACAAGTTTATCTCGCTCTGGAATCGTTTGTGAAAATGAGATTTCGCGATCGTTTTCGCTTGGAGGATATATAATTTTCCATTTTTATACCAATCTTCACACAACCGAAATACGATTCACTGAGAGGAAGATAGATTGGATTAGCAAATTCTCTTAAATGCTATCCATGCTATTCCTTCATCATGAGCAGCTATCAGAAATCCACATTAAATCGAATGACTTTTAACAACGGAACAAAGGTATTTTCACCAAGTTGTCTTCTACCACATCTGAGTACACAACATCAAATTAAGTAGGATGAATGATTCCCACCTAACCGAATCTACAATGGGTTTCGCGCTCCCAATATTGTGACCCGAGGCAATGTCGCATCTGATATCCCTGGTGGCCGAGTGGTCTAAAGAGCTTGCTTTATCAATCTCTCGCATCTTACCTCTGATCGCGTGGGTTCATGTCTCGGACTCGGCTAATGTGGGTATGTGAGAAAGCTTGCCAGTAACCATAAAATAGTGTTAGAAAACGGTTCATCCTTCGTCCTTCATAAGCCTCATTATCTTTTGTACATGTCCTAATGCGATATTTCAATAAAACTGAATTAAATACACAAAAGTTTTGTCATACCTTAACTTTGCACGACCCCAGACTTACCAATGAATATTTTATGCATAATTGTAAACTTAAAAAACAAAACACATGCAAATACACATGCACACACACATAATGCGCAACGACCAGTAAGTGCCTTTTTAAATGGCAAAATGTCTGTTATTCACCAATTAAGAACATTTTCGTTTGCTAATCCAGGTATAGTCGGTTGTAAATGAAAAGAGGTCAGATTGCATATACAACGAAGCCGTTTCATGATTTCCAAACATCTATTCTTGACAGGTATATTGCCACTACCTTGGAATTCATATATTGCTGAAGAGAACAGATTGAACTCTAACTATTCGAAATTCTTGATTCATAGTAGTTTTGTAAATATACAATATTTTTTTCACATATGGGCTATTCAAACAGGAATCACACACACACACACACACACACACACAGATATATATATGCATATGTGAAAATTAATGTACTTAATGTAATGTATAATGCAGGACAGTAGAAAACCAACTCTTTCATTATATGTTCCGTCTTATGTGGTTAACATTGTTATGGTAATTCGCTGTTTAGTTTGCAATTCTCAGATAATTCACTTTAGTCTCGTTTGCGTTAACAGACAATTTTTATAAACATTAGTTAACTTACTGAACAAAATGTTGAAACTCAAAGCAAAGAAATTAATAACTATTTTATATCAATATTTTTACTTTGCCACTTCGTTGCCTTTATACAGGTGTGTGCGTTTGTGTTGTTACGACTCCACGGTCTTAAACTAAGTAACAAAATAATCAAAAGTAACGAGTTTAGTAAAATTCAAGAAATGATTTATTTCTTTATAATAATGAAGGAACCTTTGAAAGCAAATGACAGTATTATGAATCAAGTAGCAAATTTTCCTTAACGTTCACATGTACAAAAGTATAAATCTTCCAAAATTTATTTCCAGTATCGAATGTACAGCTGTGCCTATTGTCTAGGATGAGCTAATGTGCCAACAGTCTTTATGCATCACGCAGATATAATCCAGAATTTCGTTGAATGAATTCACAATAATCGCAAACAGTGGTGTAGTCCTAAAGCCAATGAGCACTCTGTAATTAGAATGAATACTTTAAATTAAATGCTTCTCACATATTAAATCTAAACAAAATCAAAATTAAAAGTAGGAATACATTATTTAAAACAACCATCATAATAAACAATTTGTCAGATTAAGATAATCATGATGTATGTCACATTCCCATCAATTACGTAAACAAGGTCGCCTCTAGAACATTCTAAATTTCTAACAACAACTAAGCCTTGAACCAAACATCCATAAACAACGTATTTATACCTTACACACAAGACCGAAGGCAAATAAATGTTCTGAAACCTAATAAGGTGAAACGGCTATGTCAACATGTTTGCATTATTTTAAAGTACAATCTACTGTACAACTATAGACACTTGTTTGCTTTGTAATATATTTATTAACTAGTGATCCTTACAATCTACAATTATAGATAAAATAAAACACACAATTTACATATACAAAAAATCTCCCCTATAAAGAACAAGGTTTATAGGACACTGTTCTTTTACACATTAGTGTAATATAGATATGATACTATAATAACTCAAGTTACATAGGCAGATGACTCATGAATGACACAAAGTGATACAAAACCTCCCCACATGCAAAAGTGCATCTGCAATCAGACTATATTTTTCCTTGATGTCTCTTATGTCAATGTTTTATTCCTGAAAGCTCAAACTCTACATTAACAATCTCTGATTTGTGTTGTCCACTTTTTTGATGAAACTAAGGGTGCTGTTATCACTGAAAAGAATTATCAGAGAAAGAGCTAAACTAATACACACTTCAAAGTGTTGCAAAGTGAATACCAAAGTCAAGCATTCCTTTACGATTGTGAAATAATTTCTCTGGTGTTTTATTAGTGTTTTTAGAAAAATAGCGCACTGGATGATCTACTCAACTTTTGTCATCTTGAATCAGTCTCTAAAACCCCTCTATCACTTGCATCAACATACATTTTAAATAACTACTTGAAATCTGGAGCTGGCTTAACTGATACTCTTATCTATTGTCTTTACTTATTAAAATCCTCCTGACATCTTTTCAGACCAATTAAACGTGGTTTTCTTATTCAACATATTTGTCAGGGGTTCAGCAATTATGATTAAAGTCGAGTAAAAAACTTCCAATAATATGCAGCCATACTCAAAACTCGCACTAGCTGTTTCTTTTTTACAGAAAGAACTCAATCAAAAAGCTGAAAAATCCTTTCTTTTTACCTCTGTCACACCTTAATTTCATTTAGGTCTGAGTAGAGTGAAGATTAGTTCTTGCTGCTTTGCAAGCTATTGACAACTTATATTTGAATTTTCCGTCAAAAGAAATTTCCCTTTTAATAACTTCACTGGTACACAGATGGCATGTCCAAATCTACTTCCATCAGACTAAAACCAAATGATTATTGATCTGATTCCCGAACAGCAAACAACATCAAATGAGCACCATAATCTCAATATTTTCTTGTATCAAAGCAATATGACCACACATCCGTCAACGTTAGACGAAATTTGTCTAAATCACCTGGACTTTCATTGTGAGGGGCAGGTTATTAGCTTGGCTGAGTGCCTAATACATGCCTAACTTATTGGAAACGTTAAGACATACAATTGGACCCTTGATCAGACTAGACAGATTTGGGAAGACCAAAACGAAATTATAAAAAGAACTAACCAAAGCCTTTACTATGGGTTTAGTTTAAATATTTTTCTAAGCAATGGAAATCGTGTGGAGCCACAAAATATGGAAAGCAAGTATTGGTTGCCTGACTTGGTCGTAAGTTAGTAACCGCTGCATTCTGTAATTATGTTGTTCTTCATCAAACACAGGAAAAGGTTTCAGATGCGAGATAGGTATCCTCTGATTGGCGTTTCCTACGATACAACAACTGTTGCAAGATCTGGAGTATTTAGAAACATCACTTTAAATTTTCGGCCATAAAAATGCCATTAGACCTTGTGTTGAGTCCTATTGACTCGCAAATGTAAAGCTAAGAGAGTTTCATGGGCTGGCCTAAGAAATGCCCGTTGAAATGATTTTGGAACGAGTAATTGATAGCTCACTGACCACTCGTCACAACGAGTACCTCAGGCGGTCCCCATTTTCTCATAATTACCCGATTGTTCACAAAACAAACCGGTAATTGTGTGGCTTCAGTTTCGCTACTAGTCCTCTGACACAAATAGAAGAACTCAGGATCTTGTTCTTGTTCGACTACGAGTGAATGGATTTTGTCAGCCTGGTTAGAATAAAGAGAACGAGTAGTTATAAGAGGATCACTATAATCAATATATCTTGACTGTTCAATACCGCGAATAAAAGTAACCTCATAAAAAGACTGACCA